>JAKZAP010000012.1:12280179-12447531 GCA_023053575.1 Branchinecta lynchi | reverse complement strand
GACAGGCGAAATTTTGTGAAACGCCGAGGAGACCATCTTTTTGCAATCCCATTGAAAAGGAAAAAACAGCTTTGAAATAACAAATCTGACTGTCGAAAAAAGTGACAAAATAGTGGCCACAGAAAACAAAGTAGATTTGTTCCGTATCAAAGCAAAAAAAGTAATTCCTGAAAAAAAAAATCCTGATTTATGGACGTAACCCGAGGAGCAGAGCGTCATTTTGCGATCCCAATGAAAAATTAAGAATAGCTATGAAATCACGCCTCTGTCCATCGAAAAAGTGACAAAATAAAGCCCATAGAAAAGAAAGTAGATTTGCTCCGAACTAATAGCAAAAAAAGTAATTTTCACGTTCAGAACACACTTCCTCAGAAACGAAACGAGGAAAACAGATTTGCCAGTGCGTTAAAAAAAAAAAATCCGGATTTGCGGACGTAACGAGCTTTTGGTCTTGGCCTGACAGGAGTTTACAGATATAGACAAAGACGCCAGGTTCGCCGACGAGACTTGAGTTGCGTTTTTTTCCCGGTGATTTGATGTACTTTTGTTTCATAATGAAAGTACCGTGTACCGTTTTATTTGTCACTCGACACACTGTACTTTCATGCCGAAAACTAAAGCAGGTAAAGCTAAATCTGAAGAATTGCAACTTAAAACTGGTTTGCAGAATTCTACGAGACAGAAGATGCTATATACACAGCAAATGAAGACGAGAAGTTCGCTTTTAGAATATCTTAAACATAAAAGAGATCATTTTCGAGTTGTATGAGTGTCCTGAATTTTACGAAGTCTTTTCAGATGTGCTTTAACACTAGCATACAAGGGCGTCACGTAGGGGGGGGGGGGGGATGCACCCTCCCCCTCCCCCGAAGTTGTCGGCTAGCCGGTAAAAAATAGATTGTTCACGATTTTTCGTAAAAATAATCGATTTTTTTGGGAAACAGTTCGAATTTTCTTAAAAGCGGTCGGTTTTCTTTAAACCAGTCGATTTTCCCGCAAAAAAAGACGGTAAAAATTACCAGCCAGTCGGTAAATACCTTGCTCCTCCCATATTTGATAGTGCTATGATTCGCAGCCAGCAGTGATACATACGATTCGCAGTCAGCTTTGGCTGAAGGAATATTTTTGCTCCTCTTCCCCCCCCCCCCCCCAAACATTTTGATAGTAACGCCTCTGCTAGCATAAAGGCCAAAAATTTACCTCCCGACTAGTAGAATGAGCTATTCCAGCGTCTGCGGAACCCCTCCTGTCCTGAGAAACGAATTTCGGGTGTATATTAAAATCCTCCTTGTCCTTTTCAAGCGTTGTTCCTACCTCAAACTCTCTTTGTAATCGACATTTTTCGATTTGTTCTGGCGCACTTCTTTCGCGTGTCTCCTGTCATTTTATTTCTGACTATTCTGATGGCTTTTCCATTCTGTTTAAAAATTCTAATCCTTCTTTTTTCACTTATAGCCAAAGAAGACCAAAAATCAATGCACATAACCTTGTTACCAGTCAGACTTCACTTTAACAACTAACCTATTGTAATTTTGACACTATGACAGGCTAAAACCTGAAAGGCCGAAGTTAGGCAGATCCAAATCCCATGGGAGTAGAACAGGTAGCCGCATTGCTGCCCCCATGAATCATGTCTGCGACCTATCGGGTTACAAAACCTGGTTTAAACGACTTCTTCGGGGACTGGCTTACGACTGAAGCTGTGCAGAGACAAAATTAAAAAAAAAAATTTAAACGACTCGGATTATTTTTTATTAAAATGAATGTCCGGGACCTCGGCGAGGCCAAAATAAACGACTGATACAACTTAGCAAAAGGCCAAAATAAACGACTGATACGACTTAACAGAAGGCAGGGGGGGTGAGTCACCCCCCTTCACCCCCTCTTCGGGCCACCCCTGCAGGTCGGCCCAACCGCAGTCTGATTACTATCATCTTGCGAAATTCAGGCCACACCGGAGACCGGACCCATTTGCTCAAACACCACTCTTCGTCACACTTTTCTAGGTATAAATTTGAACAGTCTCCCTTCAAGTCGAACAACTTGGACGGCTCCTTCAGGCGTGCTACCCAAAGCAAAATAACCCTAGGGAGTTATACCAAGACTTGGAAGAGTGACGGACACTCGAATAGCAGCAACACTATAGGCGTGTTCTCGCCGTTCCCCGAGGACTCCTTGGGGAATAGAAGGGAACGGCGAGAATAGAGGGAGTCACTCCACGCGGACTCCGCTTACAGAAACAGCGAGAACACGGGGAATGCTTCCAAAATGGATTATATTCGAAAAAAAAATATGTTGTTGGCGAAATTAGCCTGGATCCACTTTATTTTTGGTTTTGTTTATTCTGATTGTTTTTAATTAATTTTAAAGCGCTACAACACCCGCAAAAATTGATTTCCCTCCGGATCTGAAAGGGAGTCCTTGTCGATGACGGTGATGATAATCGGAGCATTTCCCTTCCGTGGAGACTCGCGAGAATACGGGGAGTCAGTCCTCGGGACAAACAAAAACGGGGGGACTCCTGAAATGGAGTCCTCGGGGAACGACGAGAATACGCCTTATAGCACCACTAGCGACAGAGAGCGTCCCTACTGAAACTCAATCACTCGTGCTCCGATAAGCGATAACTCATATGAATGAATGAATGCATTTATTACCCATCAACTAAAAAACAGATGGAACACAACAAAAGACAAAGCAAAATCACAAAGCAAAATTCCAAACGCATAAAAAAAACAAAAAAAACAACCTCCCCCTTACCTCCATGAGTGTAGGCCTCATATTAGCTGTACTAGAATCTAGACCCGCCAGTTTTTCCCGCTTTGAATGTCCTGAACGTAGTGGGCGGCGCTACGAATAAGGGACCTTCTCCGACGCATGAAAAGCATAGGTCTTGGCGCTTCTCCCTAGTGTTACCGCAGCCTAAGAGAAATCTTATGATACCACTGAAACCTAATGACTAGATCAAGTTATAAGTTGTTGCAAGGGTCTGCTGGGGAAGTCGGAAATAGGCATGGGCACTGTTCCTGTTTTTTTCCTCCTGTTTAACTGTTTTCTGTTTCAGGGACCCAAAATAAACAGAACAGCTGTTTTGAAGCCAGCTGTTTTTTTTCTCACCTGTTCTGTTCTGTTTTGCCCTGTTCCTGTTTTTTTTTACCTGTTCAAACAGCCAAATTTGTTTTTTGGGGGAAACCCGCCTTATCAGTACAACAAATCTTTTAACTCAAGATTTGCATCATTTCGAAATGCCACATTCCAAAAGCGGCCAATTTGTCAACCTTACCAGTGACCCACGCGAAATGTGGATGCGATGACGGATATCAAAAATATTGAGCAAGCATCAAGCAATAGTAGGAACAACAGTAAAAAATGGGAACTTCAGATACTGCAAATATTTATTCAGCTCAAGCTGACGGCGAATTGCATTTGACTGAGCTAAATGGATACGTAGTCAGCTAAGTCTTAGACTACTTTTGCAGCTTTCCGCCGACCCTTCGTGGCAGCAGCCGTCTTCGGGTCCAATATGAAAAAGTGCGCAAGCGCTCAAACGTGATGTGTAAAAGTAAAACGTATATCATACCAGAGATGGGCGAATCCGATCATGAAAGGATTCGAATCCGAATCCGAATCGAGGGCTAGATACGAATCCGATCCACCATTTCATGCTGAGGATTCGAATCCAAAATTGAATCCGGATTCGAATCCGACCTTAACAAAAATTAAATCATGTTCATAAGTTATAGTTTAAAAATCAGAGGTGACAAAAAGAACTTATATTCAGGTAATCAGATAGTGTGATAGATTACTTAACATATTTGGTGGCCCACTGCGTAAAAATTGGGAAAACGGAAACTGAACGGATGTAGAATAGAAATTTGAGCGGATTCGTAAGATTGAGGGTTTGGAATCCGAGTCCAAAACCGAATCCAGCCTGAGAAGCAGAAGATTCCAATCCAGCCAGAAGGACGAATCCTGGATTCGAACCTAAATCCGGATTCGCCCAGCTCTGTATCATATACTGTGTACGAACAGCCTAATAACCATTCGCCGTTGACATTCATTGCTCAATATGGGCCCAGATACCAGCGTTTGGATGTGGGGGGGGGGGGGGGGTTAACACCGAAAGATACATCTAGATGGGTCTTTGGGTGGGTCAAAGACCCATCTGGACAATGATGTTCACGCATTCCAAATTTCCACCTTAGTACCAGGCATGTTTAGCAAGTTTACGAATTTGGTCAGGCAATTTACTCTGGGCCCAGTTGCACATAATTCGCAAAACGGTGGTAAGCCTTTAATATTTAACTGAAAAGCCAACTAATTTTTGTGAAATTTAATTAAACATACTGAATTATTAGGATTCTACAAAGGGAATTTTTATTTTCCACTATCTGCTTTAGTTATGACGTTCAGAATATATGCGGCCGTCCCCACAACGCAAATTCTACTATGACTCGGGAAATTTTAATCTAAATACAAACACAGCTTTTCGTTGGGCAGTGGTGAGATTGGTGAAGATTGTTTAGTGCCGGAACAAAAGAAAAATCATAAATCTTTCTCGTACGGGGTGCAACAAAAATACAAGCGCATAGAGGTACCACAAATCACATGGAAATTCCACTATTTGAAAAACAATTATTCGTGAATAGCGGAACAACGAAGAAACGCATTTTCAGCGGCTCTTCAAGCTGTTTTAAGTGAATAAGTGATGGGTAACTAGATTGTCCTATGCCAGCCTTTTTAGCTTAAACTTTAAAGGAAACATTAGTCACCTATTGAACCGAGAGTGTATCGGGGGTTGAATCCCAAAAGTGACAAGTAAACCCCAAGGCCCACAAGTACACCAAGTTTCAAATTAGCATCTGTCATGGTTCACGAGATAAGAATGCCAAAATAAAACGGTGAAAACCGAGAACGGAAAACCAGCTATCGCGGCCGAAAGAGTGGAGTGTTCATAAATGAGTTAAAACCGAACATGTGATCACCAAGAAGGGTTCACATGACGTATTATCTGTTCAGCGAAGTTAATTGTGATTTCAAAAGACTAGTACTTTCAACTTCCAAAAGGCTGAAACTAGCTTAGCGACATCACAACATCCGCACCGGTTCATGATGTAAACAAAAGATAACTGGAATTCCTGACAGTATTTTTGGCACACCCTCAGTTCTATACGGAAAAGTTGAGATTTTTTCAACTTGATGATGAAAGTATAACTCCGTTTCACTGATTTTCGCAGAATAGTAGATTCACATTCAGCCGAGAAATCCGCGCGTTTTGAGCCTTGTATGACCATGCTCAAAAGAAACCACCGAGGAAAAGCTATTCGGTATTCTGATTGAACATGCATCCCTCGCGACCCTCCCCCCACAAAAAAAATGACCATCATCACCATCCACTGTCACGAAGTGAAGCTTGCTTAACTCTCGAGTTTGTATGATCCTTAAACTTTAGTTTATTACCGATCACTGTGACAAACAATCCAAGTGGAAAGGTAGGCTATGCGAATTTTTTTTGTTAAGACAAACGAAACTTCCATGGCTCATTTTCAATCGGGAAAAAGTGTAATTCATTGATAAAGGCAGCTGGAATTCTGGACCAAGATATTTGTTGTTCTATGAAATGAACTCGAAGAAAGGCATCTGTGCGGTCCAAGGTAGAACTATTTAACTTCATGGTACAAGGCAAACTATAGGTGAACTCTGCCGTAAACATAATAAAAAATACGGGAAATCAAATAATAAAAAAAAAACTGTTTTAAACAGCCGGTTCTGTTTTTTTTCGCCTGTTTAACAGCTGTTTCTGTTTTCGAAGTCATCATTTCTGTTAAAACAGAACAGGACCTGTTTTCAAGTTTCCTGTTTTCTTTCTGTTTCTGTTCTTATGTGACCTGTTTCTGCCTGTTCCTGTTTGAACACAAAAACAGAACAGTGCCCATGCCTAGTCGGAAAGCATGGGAGTTTTTGCGGTGCTAAGATTTATGTCTGCGAGTCACCGTGGGGTCAAAATGCCACCGAGCTGGCATTTTGACATTTATCTCTTCGCACTATTATCATTACGAAATAAGAAACAAAACGAAACTTGCCATTATTATTCTCAAAACTAAAACTTTATGCAAGAACTGGGCTAAAAGGAAAACTTAAGATTGTTTCTGGCACACTCTGAATTAAATGTGCTTTACCTGATGGCTGATTAATTTGTCTGACTCCATCGCAGTCACCTTCGGCCGGCAGCAATAGCGAAGAAAGGCAGAAAGTATAATAATACTAAGATACAAAACACGCTATATTTCATCTTTCACTTGATGTCCATGCTCATCTTTCAGGGTCCGAACGTACTGAAGCAAAGGAGCAAGAGCTTGACCTTCTTTAGCAGAAATGGCGAAGAGCTGGATGCCTCGTTGCAAACAGTAGGCCTCCAGTTCGGGGAAGTTAGCCTAAAAAAAAGAAATTATAGGATAGATGTTCGAGAAGGTCTAACATTTCAGTCTTTGTTCTTTTCTTTTTAATACCCAGGTAGCATCTGACTTGTTCTTAGTACGACTCCTCCACTCGGTGGCATTAATTTTCCTAAAACTCGTTAACGTCACCTATTCTTTCGAAAACAAACAAGACCAAAGGTGTCGATGGGATCCCAAAAATCTAATGTTTGGTTCAGACAATAGGGTCTTGTCTTCGCCAGATCCAGTCTTCGCCAGGCTAATCATCAGAGAAAACCTTAAGTTCAGATATTCCTCTATAAGCCATCTCTATTTTGACGATACTGACCAAGACTTCTTGCTTTACTTCTACCAAGTTTCCGGTTTCGCCCGAATTCCGAGCAAACTACTAGCCTAGCAAAAAAAGAAAATTCAGAAACAATTCCAGCGTCAAATCCCTTTAAAGAACATGTAATCAACTTAGAATAAAAGTTTGACTTAAAAAAAAAATCCGGTTACAACAAAATTCGGTTACAACCGGGTTCCGGACTAATTATATGTCCGTGTAAAGAATAATTGTCATATACAGACTCAGCCTCTCTTCTTACCCCTTAATCTGTCATCTAATCAAACTTTTGCTTTTAATAAATTTTCTGGTTTTGGCCGAATTCCGGGAGAAACAGTTGTCCGGCGAGAAAATGGGTTTCACCATCGTGTTCAGCATGTCTTTTTACCACTAAATCGAACATTTAATCAACTTCAAGTGAAACTTTTACTTTTCACCAACTTTCCGGTTTTTGCCGGATTCCGAACGAACTACTTGTGAAAAGAAAATGGTTTTCACGATCGCGCTCAGCCTGCCTTCTTACACCATAATCGACTATCACATTAGCTGTTTTAAAATATTTTGTTTGTCCCTTAATTTGAACCCCCTCCCCCACCCCCAAAATGTAGGGCTACAGACCCCATCTACGAACTCGACCTTACCCTTGACCCAATGAATCCTCACACCAAGTTTCATCAAAATATCTCATTCCCTTCGAGAGTTATAGCGCGCACAGACGGACAGACCGACAACTTTTGCGATGTCATAGGTATCCCTCCACTTACGTCTTGGGATCCCAATACTATACTAATAGGTTGATCAAATATTCAATCTCAATTCCATTTCAGCTATTTAAGTAACTTTTTTCATTTAAATAACGTCCAGTCTCGGCGCGTAGCGGCTGTCTTGGGACAACACCGCATGATGTTCTGAACATTTTTCTGGGAATTCCGATACCCCTCCCCAACGTCCTCAGATCCGGTCCACACCCTGGAATATGTCATCTAAGGCAGACAATCTCTGTACTTTCCAAGTTTCATTTAAATCACTTCACTCGCTTAACCCCTATGCGAGCCACAATATTTCTGGGACTCCCCCCTACTGTGGCCGAATACGACTCAGATAAATACTAACATCTCTTCTTCCCGTCCATCATGTTTAACTCGGATCGGAGCATATCTGCAGATTTCCGGCTCCTAATTCATCCTCCTCCTCCCTTGGTCGGATCCTGTTCGGACGCCAAATGACAAATCTAGGCCGCATAAACTTGGTACTGTCCAAATTGCATTCCATTCTGCCCATCGGTTTGGTTTTTGTGCATGTTACAAAGTTTCCCGACCCCCCCCCCCCCCCCACTCCCCCAACCATGGCCGCATGGGTTCGTCGGTTTTTATCACCCATAAAGTACAAGTTTGATTTCTTCTTTATTCCTTATGTATAAAAGGAACCCGACATGCCGTAGAGAATACCGAGCCCTACAAAAAGCAGGCAGGGTTCGATTTCTTCCTTGTTTTGCCCGACAAATGTTTGCAGGATTTTATTTCTTGCGTCTAAAAAGAACCCGTTGTGCCGACGAGTCGACCGACGCATACAAAAGTCTATTTCTTCTATGTTTGCCATAAAGTCAACAATTTCCGGATTCCCCCTCCCTCTACTCCCCGAAAAATGGTCAGATCCAGGAACGGAAGTCTTGATGGGGCACTGTGTCGGGTCCTTAACCAATTTGGTCGTGTCACTAATGTGCCTGCCTATTTTTATCGTCCTTAGCACATCTGGAAGTATCCTATCTTGCGATCACCGGAATTCCGGGAAATCCACTCCAACTCCCCCAAAAGAGCCCCGAAATGATCTGGTTTCGTCAAGAACGTATATAATGCTTATGCTTTTTCTTCCCACCAAATTCTATCCCGATCCCTCAACACTAGCGTTTCACAAAAATTCCGGTGCCCTCTTCCAATTCCCCCCCCCCCCCAAGTATCGGATCCGATCCGGACTTGACATGGAACATCTGAGACAACAGGTTTTTCCACTTGCCAAGTTTCATTCAAATCCGATCGCCCGTTCAACAGTTATAAAAACCACTAGATTCCGGATTCCCCATTCCTCCACTCCCCCTACGATGTTTGAATCGTACAAACGACTATTCTCATATTGGTCTATTCGGGTCCCTCATATTCCTGCCGAGTTTCAACATCTTATTACATCTGGAAGTACCGAACTCGCTGGATCACAAGAATCCCCCCCCCAACTCCCCCCACAGTGCCCGAATCAGGTCCGGTTATGTCAATGATGTGTCTATAGATTGTGCTTGTTCTTCCCACCAAGTTCCATCCCGATCCCTCCACTCTAAGCGTTTCCCAAGATTTCCGGCTACCCCCTCCTATTCCCCCCAAAGTCACCGGATCCGGTTCGGATTTGAAGTGAGTCGTCTGAGACACGAGGTCTTTCCAAATATCAAGTTTCATTAAGATTCGATCACCCGTTCAGAAGTTATAAATACCTCAAGATTCCGGATTCCCCCTCCCTCCACTCCCCCCACGATGCTCGGACCGGGGAAGTGACTAGTTCTAACTTAATCTTTGGGGTTCCTGATATGCCTGCCAAGTTTCATCGTCCTAGCTTATGTGGAAGTGCCCAAACTAGAAAAACCCGGACCGACGGACGGACAGAATTTGCGATCGCTATATGGCACTTCGCCGAAGGGCAAGTGCCATTAAAAAATGAACAAAACGTCCATCAGCTTCGTAAAGCCGTTCAAACTGTAGGAGAAATTAACAATACGATTCCTCATTTTCTAAAACAGATTACTGTTTGTCAACTATAGTATTGCAATCACGGAGATCGACAAATGTCTTAAAACACTATATCTTAAACACAAACGACAATTGTAACGTCACTGACAGCAACGACTTCAAATACGTAAGTTGGTAAGAAAGACTTCAAATAACAGACTGAACTTGAAAGCAAACATAAGAACAAGGAGAGGAAAAAGCGAATCAGGGCAGACAGGAAAATCATACTGTCTATCATGACTGCTAATGCCATTAGGGTACAATACGCGAAGATGATCTTAGTATAACAAATTGAGACGAGTCTGCAAGCTTTTCACCTCATTTTCAAGCCTTTGCAAATGCTCGCGGCCTCCCTGCTCTACTATACCCTTCCTTCGCTTGGCCTCTTCAATTCAAACAAACAAGCCATCGTATACATTGAAGCACAGACTGGGACGGCTCAAAGAACCGAGTTATCAACTGATAAACTTTAGGCAGAGAACCGACGAAAAAGAAACTTCCAGTAAAAAAACAAGAGCTACGAGCTCATATGGCACTTGTACGAGTAGGCTGTACAAGAACGACACCTCACTAATCTTTGCATTTGCCATATTTCACTATTTTCCGTGTTGGTTATGCTCCGAAAGAGTTTTCGCGATGCGATGCGTAAAACCGGTTATCTGGATCTGGATATTTAGTTTCACTCATTTCTGAGCAGTTCCAGCATCGTCTCGATTGTCTGTAGCAAATGCAACTGACTGTTCAAACTTTCATCCCAATAAATCTATTTGTTTGATCCCTAGACGTGATACACGATTTCCGGTACTCACTCTATCTCCACCTACCGTGGCCGAGTCTGGTTTGGAATAAAAAAAATCGACCACCGAAAGCATCTTCTTTTATACCATCTATCAAGTTTCACTCGAATCTGAGCATTTTTGGAAAGTTCCGGTACCCCCCCCCCCCTCCCACCAACGTTGTCGGAGCCGGTTCGGGCCCAATCTTTGAATACCCTGTTCCTGTCCATCAAGTTTTACTGAAATTGGAGCATAGCCTATCTGCAAGTTTCCAGTACCCCCCCCCCCTACCTTGGCCGAATCCGGCCCGGACGCCAAATAACAAATCTAGGCCGCATAAACTCGGCACTGTCGAATTTGCATCTCATTCGGTCCATCCGTTTGGTTTTTGTGCATGTCAAAAGTCCCCCCACCCCCAATCCCCCTAATCGTGGTCGCATATGGTTCGAAAGCATGTTTTACATGTCGAGGCCATCGATGTATCACCCATGAAGTTTCACTCGAATCAGACCACTCGTTTGCAATTTATAGAAGTCAATATCCATATTTCTCTTCTCTTGCTCCCCAAAAAATGCTCGGATCTAGGAGCGGAAGTTTCCAGGGGTATGTTGTGTCAGGTTCTTAAGTCAAGATAATTCGGGTCGCTAATATGCCTGCAAAGTTTTGTTGTCGTTTTACATCTGGAAGTATTCTAACTCACGACTACCGGAATTCCAGGAAACCCCCTCCAACTCCCCCCACAGAGCCCCGAAACCATCTGGCTCCGTCAATTTCATCTAGGCCTAATGCTTGTTCCATCCCTTAAGTTTCGTCCCAATCCCTCTGCTTTTAGAGTTTCTTGAGTTTTCTAACCCCCCCCCCCCATCCCCACAGGTATCGGACCCGACCCGGACGTGACACTGAACGTCCGAGGTGATAGCTCACCAGACAAGTTTCATTCAAATCCGAGCACCCGTTCAAAAGTTATGCACGCCACTAGATTCCGGACTCCCCATCCATCCACTCCCCCCACGATCGTCGGGTCGGGGAAACGGCTGTTCTCAAGTCAATCTGTTTGGATCCCTGACATATCTGCCAAGTTTCATCGCCCTAGGACATCAGGAAGTATGCCGAACTCGCGGGATCGCTAGAAATCCGGACCCCCACCCCAACTCCCCCACAGTGCCCTGATCCGGTCCGGTTATGTCAATGACGTGTCTAGGACTTCCCACCAAGTTTCATCCCGATCCCTCCACTCTAAGCGTTTCTCAAAATTTCCGGCTCCTTCCTCCAACTCCCCCAGTGTCATCGGATCCGGTCCGGATTTAAAGTGAGATCTCTGAGACACGAGGTCATCCTAAATATCAACTTTCATCAAGATCCGATCACCCGTTCGCAAGCTAAAAATACCTCAAATTTTGGCTTCACCCTCCCTCCACTCCCCCCCCAGATGGTCGAATCGGGGAACTGACGAGTTCCTATTTAATCTTGTCGGGTCCCAGACATGCCTGTCAATTTTCATCATCCCAGCACATCAGGAAGCACGGAACTCGCGGGATCACTACAAATTCGGACTTCTCCCCCCCCCAACTCCCCCAAAGTGCGCGGATCCGTTCCGGTTATATCAGTCACGTATATAGGACTTTTGCTTGTACTTTCCACCAAGTTTCATCCGGATCCCTCCACTCTAAGTGTTTTCCAAGATTTCCGGTTTCCCCTCCAACTCCCCCCAATGTCACCGGATCCGGTCTGGATTTAAAATGGAGGGTCTGAGACACGAAGTCCTTCCACATATCAAGTTTCATTAAGATCCGATCACCCGTTCGTAAGCTAAAAATATCTATATTTTCCTATTTTTTCCGGATTCCCCCTCCATCCACTCCCCTCCAGATGGTCAGATCAGGGAATCGACCATTTCTAATTTAATCTGGTCCAGTTCCTGATATGCCTGCCAAGTTTCATCGTCCTAGCTTATCTGGAAGTGCCCGAACTAGCAAAACTGGGACCGACAGACCGACTGACGGACAGAAATTACAATCGCTATATAGCACTTGAGTAAGCTCAAGTGCCATAAAAATCAATGCATAAGTATAGACTGAACTTTTTCATTAATTTCCCTGACTTTCTGCGACTTTTCTAGATTTTCCCTGATTTCCCTTACCAAAACAAAATTCCCTGACTTTTCCCTGATTTCCAGAGTCGCACGAACCCTGGTTATCCCGCTAAAATGCTGGCCCGGTCCCTGTGGCTATTTGAGTCAGAATCCGACAAAAATGCGAGTTAAATGGGGAAAGGGGTGTGGCTTGGAAACGACAATTATATCCCATGACCTGTATGGATGCCAAGTTCTACCGTCGCAGCTCTTGTCAGTGTACGGTAACCTTGGGTACAATTATCGTACACAAACACCACGTGAAGCGTAAAGGAGCAATGGAGCAATCACTCCTGTCGCCTGGATCTTCCAGAAGCCAGTCTGCCCAGCTGCTAAAGAGCCGTGTAAGTAGCAAAGCCCTGATTCCCCCTCAAGCTGATGCTCCAATTCGACTCGGGTCCAAACCATGCATGTCAACTTTCGGATCCCTTGCTACCGAACTAGCTAACACTACCACTTTGCCGTGACGGTTATGCTCGTTCCGGGCTAAGTTTCATAAGAGGATGGCCTGGTCAAGCTACACCTGCCAACACTCGCTGAAAGAGGGCATCAGCTCACAATAGCGTTCGGGAGCAAATGTCTGGCGTCGCTTGGATATCCTGCCATTTGACCTGATTTTGACAGCCTATAGCAAGCAGCAGGCCCAACACGCGACAAAGACAGACAGATCACCATAAACTCGACTGATCGTTACCTGAAATCTTTTACCCTATTGTACCCAATATTTTAATTCTATATAGTTAAGTGAATCGATATTCATAATTGTTTTTATATATGATATGTCTATTTTTTTTATTGTGTCATATGTTATCTGCGTGAACGACGATCCGTCCTAGCATGTAGAATACAAGCTATTAAGGAAATAGAGTACATTATTTATTTATTTACTGCGGCACAGACGCTCAGTCATTACAGCTCGGACAGCAGGTCGAAACATACCGTGACACCGCAGAGTAATCTGATCTACAAATGGCCACATTCCCGTCCAGCGCTTCCAAGCGGATAAGTTGCTGTTGATCCTCCTATGCCTAATCTTCGGCAATTGGATCAGACATGGTAAAACAGATCCACAGGTTATGGTGAGTGGAAAACCTGTCATCTGTGTCCTAGGTAATGGAGGTTTTGCATACGTCTCAGCAGCAGAAAATGGAAGTGACCCACTACCCAATGGATCCGACTTTTACTATGTCTACGCAAGTGTTGGTTATGAGGCAATGGGGGACTAACATAACATAGTCCACTTCGAGCGCTGAACTGCAATACGGCGAATTCGCCATGATACTGTGCGTTTTCACTTTCTGAATCTGAATACGAGACTTCTTCGTTAAATTCTGCTTTCGTCTACAAATTTCGCCCAAGGTTCGGCATGCGAGCTATAAAATTTTTGACAAGGAGGTTTCCCTTCATCCGACGTCTTCTCTTTCGGGGATCTTAGGGTACTAGGGTATATAGGCGTCTCGTTAAAGGATTTAAGGGATACTGCATTAAAGACGACTTATACCTTAGGGAAAAAGAAAGAAAAGTGGATTTTCCGACAAATCTTGGAGGATTACCTTTGCTTCAGGAAGGTCCATTTTATTAGCCACAACAGCACTCGGTCGGTTCACCAGCTCGTCTTTAAACTCTCTCAGTTCGTGCTGGAGGGTTTCAAGCTGAGTCCAGGGACTGGGCTCTGACATGTCAATAATATACAGCAGGCAAATGCATCGTTCGATGTGCTTGAGAAAGTCGATCCCCATACCTTTTCCTTCGTGTGCGCCTTCAATCAAACCAGGAATATCGGCAACTAAAACAGAAAAGAGGGCATGAGCACTTAAAATGAAGAATATCGATTACCGATCCACATAATTGATTTTTCTTTTTTTTCTTTTTTTTTTAAGAGAAGATGAACCACAGAAATACCAAGCAAACCTTAAAGGACCCCTCTCACTATTTACTAGTTAACTTACAGTATTTAAAAATATTTGAATACTTTAAAACTAGGCTGTGCTTTCAACACATAGCCCACGGTTTTTGCTGTTTGAGGCCTTTTCGAAGACCCGTTGATTTGCAGCGAAAAGAGGAAATAAATTGACATAACCGGTTTTCTGATGTAAAACTTTCTCGCAAACAACCGTCGACATGGTGATACACATCGAAGGTAGCAAAAGACGTCAAGTGAGAAATCAGCGTGGTTTTGTTAGAGGGGTTAGAATTTACCGTACGAATTTGGGGTCTTCAGGTTTAGAAATATATGGAGTGATTATGGAAGTAGGCTGCGTTGGTATTAGAGGTAAGCAAGAATAAATAAGGGAAGAATTGAGAGACTTGAATCATCCAACGTCTCTTTCTTTCTGATTCTCCGGTATCGGGGGTGGACCCTACTCGGTGCCTGTCCCGACCACAGAGTAATTATTGGCGCTGGTTCTTCTGATCGCCGTTCTCCGCGTCAAGAAAGTGCGCCGAAATCAAATTATACAGAAAGAGGCCGACATTTTGCCCTCTGCTCTCCAACAAATCGCAGCTACCACTACTTTAAAAGACGAGATAAGGGGCTAAAGTACAGTGAGATGATGGAGTGGTGTGCAATCATACACTCAAGGATGACGAAAATTAAGGCAGAAAAGGACCGATTTGGACTGAATACTACAAGTTTAAAGAAGGAAGGGACATGCTTCCAAATGTCTTTACTCTAGGCATAGAAAGTCAGGTAGAATATCCGTCTCTGGAGAAGTGGGAAGTAAGATTTACTTCTTTTTTTTTCACACAAAAACATTCATGCAATCTCTACGGCTGTCAGGTTCAGTGATGACAAAAAAAGACTTTTAATAGGATAGATAATGAAACATTTAGCCTACTACCCGAGATAATGATATACAGTTTGACCAAAAATATTAAGTTGCTATCTCAAATGTAGACGTTTTGAATGATATCGTACAGTTACCAATTTCAATAATCAGTTATTAATTTAAAGTTAGGAAATACTTCAACCCAACTGTTTTTCGTAACTATCCGTGAAATGTTATGAACTAAACTATGTGTACAGTGTACAACTTATAGTACGGACACACGATCAGGGTAGGAAGCTCCCGGACTGGAATTCCTGCCCGGATTTTTGCTACCATCATCACTTCCATATGTGAAAGTTGAAATTGTTTCAACTTGATGATGAAAGTGCAGGAAATCTGGCCGGGAAATCCTGATCATGTGTTCGCACTTTTAAAACAAAACATAACAACTCTTTGGGTTTAGTTCGCCAGCTACCACGAAAACTCGAATTTGAATGATGTAAAAACATGACAATGTAAAAACAACGATGATGAAAAAGCGGACAGTTAATAGCATAGACAACGACAAATTTAGCCAGATGTAACGTGCTACTATCCGAGATAATTATATACATATTTGACCAAGAGTAATCGGTCGTTTCACAAACTGAGACGTCTTGAAAGATATCCTACAATCAGCAATCGTTAATTTAAAATTAAGAAATACTTTACAACCTACTTTGTTTCGCAACTACGCGAGAAAATGATATGAACTAAATTTTGTGCAGGGGGTACAACTTAAAAAACATAACATAATAGGTACAAGTACATTTCGACAACTAAATACCTTAAATTGTCCAAGCTTAATATCTTGTCTAGAGCGATTCTTTACAGTCCTGAGAAGACCAAAATATTACAATGTTCACACTGATCCTATTGAATCTGAACTAAATGCATGCCTGTTTTCCCTGTTAGGTCTATGCTTCAACGTTCAAGTTGCTTAATTGCTCCCCCTAAGTCATCAAACGGCGCATTCCCTTGGGCTTCACCGTCTTTGTGAAGGGTCGTGTCGTTGCCATTTGTATAATCCTCAGAATCAGCACTGTTTGAACTTCCCGCCTTTTCTGACTGCTTCATCACTTTTCCTTGGAGGTAACACTTAATACTGCAAGAGGCAACACGCGAAGCTCCACCCAGGGTCCACCCCCGATAACATCGGACCAAAAGAGATTCAGGATGCTGACGTCAAGGTTATGTGAGTTCTCAATTCCTCCCTTATTTATTCTTGAGGTAAGACAGGTCCTTTAAACTAGCCTAAGTTGCGTTTGCAGGCCCGCGATTCTCAGCGCGTGTTCGTCACAAGGCATTTTTATGATCTTTAAGTGGTTTTAGCTCCGGTGTTCTTCATAGTTGAAAACCAAAATCCATAACTAATCGGAGTGAGTAGCGGATCCCGTTCCGTTTCTCTTATCAAAACAGACAGAGGTGTTACCAGCCAAACTTTTTGACAGGAGGCAAGATCTTTACTTACTGGCTGGTAATTTTACCGACTGCTTTTACAGAAAAACGACTGTTTTTAAGACAAGATCAAAGGTTTCAACGGGATCACAAATTCCCAAAGACTGATTATTTATTGGACTAGTTGAATCTTGTAGATATCCGGTCTTCACCAAACCCCTTTAACGTTTTGTTATAACCTATAACCAAGTTCAGATATGGATTCAGCATGCATGTTATCCACCATCTCATCTCTGCTTTTGGCGGTAGGCTGCTCTCGGCGAACTGCACGCAGAGCACTGAGAGGCTTTTCATCCCAAATCCGGGTTTTGGCAAACTTAGCCAGCTTATCGGTCAAGGAAATAAAGTTCAGAACCGGGTTCAGCATGTCTCCTTCCCCGAAACGGAATCTCTAATCAATCTCTTATGTTCGAAAGATGCACCAGCATGTCTCCTCACCCTATATCGACTCAATCATTGGGTTTTATAACTTCATGTTAAATTTCCGATTGTGGCCGGATTCCGGGCCAACAACTTGTCCGGCAAGAAAATAATTTTCATATTCTGATTCAGCATGTCTTCTTACCCTTAAATAGAACCTCTAATTAACTTCACATTAAACTTTAACTTTTCACAAATATTCCAGTTTTGCCGGATTCCGGGTGAACCACTCGTACGGCAAGAAAACAAATTTCCTATTTAGCTTCAGCATGTCCCCTTAGCCCTAAATCTAAACTCTAATCAACTTCAGATTAAACTTTTACTTTTCACAAATCTTCATATTCTGATTGAGCATGTCTCCTTACCCCTATGATCGACTATCTGGTTAGCTTTTACAAACATTTATTTTTCGCCGCTTCGTTTGAAACCCCTCCCCCACACCTAAATGTAGGGTTACAGGGCCCATCTTCAAACCTGACCGACCTGTACTTTGACCCAAAGTGTGCTTATGCCAAGTTTGAATAAAATATCCCAACCCCTTCGAGAATTACCGTGCTAACAGATGGACAGACGGGCAACTTCTAAAACTGACTGTTTTTACTGTTGTTTCAGATGTCAATTTCATCAGGTATTGTGCCTCAGCAGTGTTGCGTCGGCTAGATCACACCTATTCCCAAAAAAGGGAAAAAAGATCTTGACGATTGTCGATCGGATCGTCCTATAACCGTTTCTTGCACCTCGTTTAAAATTTTTGAGTCTATTATTCTTAGTGAAATTTCTCGGAAGTGTTCGATTCCTTCGCATCAGTTTGGATTCCAGAAAAGACTGAGTCGGGAGCATGCTCTCTTCGCCCTGTTTAATGGTCTTGCGG
Source organism: Branchinecta lynchi (assembly GCA_023053575.1). Lineage (NCBI taxonomy): Eukaryota > Metazoa > Arthropoda > Branchiopoda > Anostraca > Branchinectidae > Branchinecta > Branchinecta lynchi. The sequence continues at coordinate 12,429,535 of JAKZAP010000012.1, read as the reverse complement.
ATGTGGAAGGCTGGAAAACCCCAAATGTATGGCTAAAGAGCTCATCTTCACACTTGACCTGTACTTTGACCCAAAGAGTCCTCATGCCAAGTTTTAATAAAATACCTCGACCCCTTCGAGACTTGTCGTGCTAACAGACGGACAGACGGATAAATTTTACGAAATCATAGGTATCCCGACACTTACATTTTGGGATCCCAAAAACAGAAAGGTCAGCTACGATGCTTGGGTAGCGAAATTTCGGCCCTTCTAGCAAGGATCCGCGTCAGTCTGTCGATCGAGATATCGCTATCAAAGCATCGTAGCTGACAATTCCGTTTCTATGGTGCCGTTTTCTATCAAACAACCCATACACAAGTAATGAAAGGAGAATTAGGTTTGCTGTCTCTTAGAACGCGTAGGCTAGTGCAAGTAGTTAGATTTTGGTTAAAAATAGTAATTCTCCAAGAAGATAGGCTGCTGAAAGTGGCATACTTAGAGTCCCTCGGATCAAAAAAGAAGCGTTCTTGGCCTTGGCAAGTGAGAAAGCTGTTGGACGAAGCTGGACTGTCGTATGCTTGGAATGATGGACATGGTGATGCCGAAGATTTGGAAAATTTGATTGGAAAATTTACTTCAGTACTTCAGGACCAAGAAACTCAGTTATGGAATGAGGCTATTCGGAAGTCGGAGACGCTCACTGATTATCCGAAGTTTAAGAATTTGTTTGGATTAGAATTTTATTTTAAGCTAGGTCTACCCGCAGAAATGTTAAAGATGTGGTTCCAATTCCGGGCGAGCTGTCTCCCATTACGAAGTAGGAAAAAGGTTTTTCAAAAGAATAGGTCTTTGCCAGTGGCTGAGTGTGCTTGCCGATTTTGTGGTGAGGTAGAAGAGAGTTTATGCCATCTGCTGACAGATTGTCCGGGGGTGAAGGAAATTAGAGATGGTTTTTTTGGTGGGGTGCCCATACTATTCTCTGGTATTATGAAGTCGACAAATCGTCAGGTAATTCGGTCGGTATGTAAATATTTTAAGTGTATACTGGAAGTTTAGATCGGAGGTAATTTAGCAATGCTAGAAGGTTAAAAAGAAGTTATTTTATTGTATGTAATTTTGAAGTTCAATTTTGTTAGTTAAGTGCGATAATGAATACTGTTGTATGACCCTTTGTTGGCTTTAATAAATTATTATTATAGCGGTCGCAATTTCTGTCGTTCCGTCGGTCGGTCTGGGTTTTGCTAGTTCGGGCACTTCCACATAAGGCTAGGACGGTTAAACTCGGCAGGCATTTCAAGGACCCGAAAAGATTAACTTGGAAACAGTCCTTTTCCCCATCCGACCATCGTCGGGGGAGTGGTGGGTGGGGGGATCCGCAATCTTGAGGTATTTATAACTTTTGAAAGGGTGATCGGATCTAAATGAACCTTGGCAAGTGGAAAGAGCTATTGTCTCAGATGTTCCATGTAAGTTCAGACCGGATCCGATACTGGGGGAGGGGGAGTTGGAAGGGGGCACCGGAATTTTTCTGAAACGCTAAGCGTCGAGGGATCGGGCTGGAATTTGGTACGAAGAACAAGCATAACATTAGACACGTTCTTGACAGAACCAGATCATGGGACTCTTTGGGGGGAGTTGGAGGGGGTTAACCAGACGGTGATCGCGAGTCAGGACACTTCATTCATTCATTCATTTATTTCTACTACATAGACTACATAACATAAATATAATCCAGATGTGCTAACAGGACAACGTTCCTGGATCTGACGATTTTCTCGGGGAGTTGAGGGAGGGGGAATCCGGAAATTACTGACTTCCGTAGGTTGCGAACAAATGGTTCGATTCAAGTGAAACTTTATCGGTGATAAGAACTGACGACCTATATTTACAAAGAATGTCAGAACCTCATGCGGCCATGGTGGGGGGGGGGGGGGCGGTAACTTTGTCACATGCACGACAACCAAACGGATGGGCAAAATGAGATGCATGTTGGACAGTACCAAGTTTATGCGGCCTAGATTTGTCATTTGGCGTCCGAACGGTATCCAACCAACGTAGAGGACGATGAAGCGAGAACCGCGAGCTTGCAGATATACTCTGATTCGAGCAAAACTGGAAGGAAGGGAAGAGAGACTTTAGAGATGCGAAGTTTATGTGTCCGCGTCATATTCGGCCACAGTGGGGGGGGGGGGGGGGCGTTGGAGGGGGAGTCCCAGAAATGTTGTGGCTCATATAGGGGTTGAACGAGTGGAGTGATTTGAATGAAACTTGGAGTGGTATGCCTTAGATGACATATTTTAGGGTCCGAACCGGATCCCAGCACTGTGGGGAGGGGTACCGGACTCACTCGTGAGAAGTGCCATATGACCTCATGGCTCTTGTTATCCATTGTACGAATGTATGTTTCCTAGTCAGTTTGGGCTCAAGGAGTGTTTGAAGGAAACTTCAAACTCCAAAAAACACACTCAACTTTTGTATCTAAACTCACTTGAAACCTGTTCGTAGTCTTCGTAGGGTACGACACCGATGTGGGGTTGCAACGTCGTAAACGGGTAGGGAGCCACTTTCGTTCGTGATCTGGAAACAGCTTGCAGAAGGGTTGATTTACCAGCGTTCGGGAATCCAACCTAGAACTTTATTACTAGGTAGTCGTTCTAGGTAGTTGTTCGGATAATTGCTAGTTTTCTAACTGACAGATCACACTGTGTACAGCTCAACAATGAAGATATTTCACCGCCTGTTAGGATAACTTGTGGGCCACCGCAAGGGACTCGTCTCGGGCCCTTGGCGTTTTTGATGGTAGTGAACACACTCATGATGAACTTAGGAAACCATTTAAAGTTTGCTGATGACCTCACAGTTCCTCTTCTGCGTGAGATTCGAGGCAATGAAGATCGGATGCTCCATAGTAGTATAAGATCGCCGCTCCCACTCCACCCTCCCCCCAATTTCAAAACCCCATTTTAACATCAATTTCTTAAATTTTAACATCCTTTTTACCAAATTATCCCCCTTTTTAAGAACATTTTTATTTTCTTACTTCCAAAATAAAGGATACAAGAAATGAGAAATATTACCCTTTACTACATATAAAATACTACAATATACACTACTTCTTTTTTTTTTACATTTTTTATTCAAATATTACTGAGTAAACAGTTCTAAATCCACATATGTTTCTTTGTTCTTGTTTTCGCGTACAATAGGCTGCAAAACCAGATTTTTCTTTAAAAGTAATTCGTTAGCAATGGCATTATATTTCTGAGTTATAAACAAATCACAGGGTTTGTCATTATGATTAATAACTACAACCAACTTATCACCATATTTTGTCTTAGCAATTCTCATTTTAACAATAGTATATTTCAATCCTAGAACTAGTTCTTCTTTCCTGATTGTCTCATTGTATTTATTCATTCTGATTGTATTCAAGACTTCCTTTGTGGACTCCATTTATTAGGGGGATGATTTTATTAAATAAAAATCCCAATCGCTTTGAAACATCTGGTAATAGAAACCAACCACGTTTATCACATAAATGCGATAGATAAAAACGCAGTACTGAGTTTGCATGATGATATGATGATTACCGATTTTGAACTTTATAAAATATTTTTGCAAAACCCCACACCCCCAGACTTTGAAAATTAAGAGGTGTGATGTTGGTACACCCCGATTGGTGTAGTGTTTGTGGTGATGTGGCCTTAGTCTGGGGGGCCCTGAACGGGGAACCCGCAAGTTTTTATTACCATCCCACTATCGACAAACAGAAACTGCGGTCAGTGGGATTCGAAGGTCTGAATGGTGATGAGTCAACGTTCGGCCGAGCGTTGAGCCACTACACCAAGGGTCCTTGTTCAATTCGCACAAGTTTCCGAGTTAAGATGAGATTGTGTTAGTCACGCCGGAGACTGTAATTACATCCCAAATTGACGGCGAGACCTTTGAATGACGCAGCTCATTAATGCGCGTATGAAATAAAGATCTGTTTGACAGTTAGGAAACAATATTCAGTATAGCAATAGACTATATGTTTGGTAATTTCTCTTGACTTTTTATAGATTTATTACAATATTTATAGCCATTCAGACGGACTTGTTTCATGTATTTTTCGCGAGGAAAAAATCGAAAGGTTTTACGCATCTCTGTTTCTCTCTGAATTACCTCCTCAATTGTTAACTGTCCGCATTTTAGCATTGACAACAACTCAGTATAAAAATCATAAATAGTCCTAAATTCTGCTTTTCTATCAGCAATGCTTAATTGCTTTTCAATTATTTCGATGATAACAGCACCCAAACTTAAAGAAGCTAGCGGTAGCACTAGAAACGCAGACATTCGTGCTGCCGAAAAGAGGAATTTGGATACAAGTAAGCTATTACTTATACGATTGTAGTACTTGTAACTGCGACGGTAAACATACATTTTCTTTTCTAATTCTTCCATTTATTATGTAATAAAATTGTTTCAGAAATTATTTGATTGAATGAAAGGTTCGCGATTCGGAACACATCCGCCACCTGCTAAACTGTACGGAATCTTTCTTGACTGATTGAAGAGAATATAGACAGCGCTTGCTCTGTGAAACGCATACTGAAACCAGTGCTTTTCTTTACGGCTGACAAAACTCAGACGGGAGAAATTTATTAATAAAAATGTTCCCCTATTAAATGATGAATACTGCAGAGGTTATTCAGCTTTGTAAAAAGGTTATATCAAACAACAAAGCGGTTATACAAAGATTATCGCTATACACATATAATGAACTGCGGACTTATGCGAAAATTAATAAAATCAAAACAAATGGAGCTAAGAAACATGAAATAACAAATAATATAATAAACCATCTTAATAAGTATATTTTGATAGCTGAAGATAAAATTAAAATTGAACGCAGAAACGAAAGAACTCATAATAAGAAAAGACCATCCGACTACAAACCAGAACCGAGATTACGAACCATTCTGGAAGATGAGATAAAAGAAAATAATATCACCATTACAAAACTAAAACAAGAATACAATGATAACAAAGAAAAAGAGACAAGCGAATTAAAGAAATTTCTGAAAAACAAGAACCTATCAACTCGCGGAAACCGAGAAGAAGTACTAAAAAGAGTTGGAGAATACTATAATAATATTATTACCAAACATAAAGATTCCGTACAGAAAAATAGAGATATCATAAGAGATCAAACAGAAAGACGTGATAACAGTAGACAGAAACCAATTGGTTTATCAACTCTCTTCATAAATAAGAAAAAAATTAAAGAAGAAAAATTAATTCCTGATCATGTATTTAGAACGGAAGAAGAACAGCAGCCTACTATTTTTAGCGAAAGTGAGAATATATTCACTGTAAACGTTTCAGTTCAAGGTAATGGAGTTGACGAGCATACTCTTATTGCTTTTACTTTCGCAGATATACAGCGGCGAATGAACGAAATAAATCAATATAGAGTTCAGTTTGTAACTCGTGTTATTTTCCATCGACAGGAGAATGATGAAGAAGTAGTAGTATATTACAACAGTACTTCTTGGATTTTAAATAAAAATAGCATTCTTACTCATAATCATTTGGATGATAATAACAAGAGACTTAGTTCTTTAAGTAATACCCCTCGATCTGGGCTACAATTTAGTCGGTATGAAGGAATTGATTATAGGATGACACGAATAGAATCTTACATGGGAGGAACGTTTAAAATACTACCAGATTTCGTAAAAAATAAAAGAGCTTGTCTGAATATTGAAAATAAGGATCAAAAATGCTTTCTTTGGTCAATCTTAGCAAATTTATACCCAGCTAAGGATCATCCGGAAAGAATTTCGAAATATAAACAATATGAGAACGAATTTGATTTCAAAGGGGTTACCAACTTCCCAATGGATACTAAAGATATACACAAATTTGAAAATAGATACAACATTAAGATTTGTTTATTTCAAATTGAAAAAGAGAAAATTATCAGAAGTCATATACTAAAAAGTACAATCAATGGGAAAACTGCAAAACATATCGTTCATTTATTATATTTCGATAATCATTATGTACTGGTAAAGGATCTGAGCAGATTAGTTGGTCCTCAAATACCTACAAGACAAAAAAAGACATACCTCTGCACTTTTTGCGGAAGGCATTTTACAAAAGAAGAACAATATGAAAAACATGAGAGTAAAAATAATTGCGAAGATCCTGATATTATAATGCCTCCTGAAGGTTCAAGTATACAATATAAAAATATTGCAAAACAAATGAAAGTACCTTATTGCATAATAGCCGACTTTGAGTCTTATAACGAAGAGTACAATCAAGTAAACGGGAAGAAAACAATAAAAGTGGCCAAACAGAAACCATTTGCTTACGCATTTCAGGTATGCTGTTCCTTTGATACAAACCAGAACAAATACTATGACTATTTCGGTGAAGACGCTGCAAAACATTTTGTTAAAACCGTTACAAAAGTATCCACAGAAATTGCAAACAAATATGAAAGCAGACAAAGAAACCATACTTATACCAATGCAGAAATTACCGAAAAATGGAAAAATCTATTGAATAAGACTTGTCACATCTGTACAACTGAAATCACTGAAAATCCTCCTTTGATCACGACCACATGACAGGAGAAGATAGGGGATTTGCTCATGCTGAATGTAATATGAAATACAGGATTCCTAGGCATATCCCGGTAGTAATGCATAATTTATCAAAATATGATTCTCATTTATTTGTTAGAGAATTGATACCTGATAACGGAATTTTTGAAAGTGCAGAAAGTTTCATCTCATTCTCGAAATCAATAAGTATTACAAAAGCGGATACGGAAATAAAATATGAGATGCGGTTTATAGATTCAATTAGATTTATGGCTTCATCTTTAGACAAACTATCAGCAAATTTAGCAACATGTGATTGCAAAGTACCTTGTAATCATCTAAGACAGAATTTCAAGTACACATCTAACAGCTTCAAAAATGACGATGAATTCAAAGAAATAATTAAAAAAGGGGTGTATCCCTATGAATTCGTAGATAGTTTCGATAAAATGAAATGTGCAAAGTTACCACCAATAGAAAGCTTTTATTCTAGGTTGACGGGGAAAGGTATTGACAAAAGTGATTATAAAAGAGCGGTATCTATATGGAAGCAATTTAACTGTGAAACTTTACTTGATTATACCAAGTTGTACCTAAAAAGTGATGTGTTAATTCTATCAGATGTTGTGGAGAATTTCAGGAACGTTTGTATACATAATTATGATCTGGATCCACTTCATTACTTCTCAGCTCCAGGACTAACATGGGATGCTTTCCTAAAGCATTCGAAAGTAGACTTGCCGTTATTCTCAAAGGAAGACATGTATACCTTTATAGAAAAAGGAATAAGAGGTGGTGTATCCCAATGTATAAAAAGATACGCAAAAGCAAATAATAAATATACAAGTGATTATAATAAGAATAAGCCATCTAATTATTTAGTGTATTTGGATAAAAATAATTTATATGGGTGGGCAATGTCACAAGATTTACCAGCGAATGATTTCCAATTCATTTCCATACCGGATGATTTGAAAGAAAGGAATGAATATGAATCAATCGAGTATTACAACCATCTGAAAAGTCATATCAAGTCGGTGATTACGATTAAGTCGGTGAGACAAGATGTGGGTGCTATATATGAGGTAGACTTAGAATATCCAAAAGAACTACACGAATTACACAAGGATTTACCATTAGCACCCGAACACTTTAACGGTAAGCTATGTACCACAGTATTAGATAAAACTAACTATGTAGTTCACCACAGGAACCTAGAATTCTATTTACAAAAAGGTTTGATATTGAAAAGAGTACACAGAATACTAGGATTCACTGAAAGTGCTTACTTAAACGGATATATAGACCACAACACAGCATTTAGAACTAAAGGTACAAATGATTTTGAAAAGGATTTCTTTAAGCTTATGAATAATGCTTGCTTTGGAAAAACTATGGAAAACGTAAGGAAGCGAGCGGATATGGAAATAATAACGGATGATGCAACAAGAGAAAAAATAATAAAGAAATCCAACTTTAAATCTGAAATAATATTCAGTGAAAACTTTTCAGTAGCAAGAATGTCAAAGGAAAAGATAAAATTAGACAAACCAATGTACATCGGCTTTGCTGTATTAGAACTATCCAAGTTATTGATGTATGAATTCCATTATGATTATATGAAGCCTAAATATGGAGATAAAATTGATTTGTGTTATATGGACACTGATTCTTTCATATACGACATTCGAACCGAAGATTTCTATGAAGATATCAAACAAGATTTGAATGAGAGGTTCGATACATCTGATTATGCGAAAGATAATCCATATGGGTTTCCTAGTGTAAATAAGAAAGTGATAGGAATGATGAAAGATGAATTAGGTGGACAGGTTATGACAGAGTTTGTTGGATTACGATCAAAGGTATATGCTTATTTAAAGGACAACCAAGACCCTTCAAAAGCTAGCAAAAAACTGAAAGGAATAAAAACCAATATCGTTAAAGATAAAATTACGATTCAAAACTATAAGGATGTACTGTTTGGTAAAACGGAAAACCTTTCTATTACCCAGTATAACTTAAGATCATACAAGCACAATATGTTTCTAGAAGAACAGAATAAAAAAGCGTTAGATCCTAAGGATGATAAAAGGATAGTAACAAGCGATAAAATACACACTTTACCTTTAGGTTATAAACATTAAATTCAAGTAGCTACTTAAAAACTTCAAGTACCTACTTAAAAAAATCAAGTACCTAATTAAAAAAATCAAGTACCTACTTCAAAACTTCAAGTACCTACTTAAAAAAATCAAGTACCTACTTAAAAAAATCAAGTCCCTACTTAAAAAAATCAAGTACCTACTTAAAAACTTCAAGTACCTACTTAAAAAAATCAAGTACCCACTTCAAAACTTCAAGTACCTACTTAATAAATCCAAGTATATACTTAAAATACTCAAGTAAATCTTATAATGAAAAATTCTTCCTAAATAAATGAATGAAAAGGCTCCAATCAAAGTCTATGATTTTAGTGAAAAGAACACTTATCAGAATAAGCACGACCTTGCACCTCAGTGGCCATTTAGATTATTAATTTGTGGAAGTTCTGGAACAGGAAAAACCAATTTACTCTTGAATTTAATTTATGAATATCTTTGTTTCAACCGAATATACTTGTATGCTAAAGATCTTGAAGAAGATAAATATCAAGACCTTATAACCAATTTAACCACTTTGGAGTCACAATGCAAATCGAAAGTCTTAACAGTAAGTAACAATCTTGATGATATTGTCGATGTTGACGACTTAGACCCTGAGTACCAAAACTTGATTATCTTTGACGATTTTGTCACTGAAAAAGACCAGAAGAAAATAGAAGATTTATTCATAAGAGGAAGAAAGAAAAATGCTTCAATTATTTACTTGTCACAGAGCTATCATAAAACGCCAAAGGTGGTAAGGCTCCAGTGCAATTATTTTGCATTCTTTCAGTGTTCTAATCCAAAAGAAGTAAAATTAATAAGGCAAAGCCATGTCTCCAGTATAGACAATGAAAAATTTCTCAAACAATTCGAGGCTGCAACCAAGGGCTACGGTTTTTTCTTCATAGATTTAAAAATAAAAGATAAAACCCTTAAGTACAGGAAAAACTTTGAAAAATTTACCGGATAATTTATTTCTATAATAAATGAATAAATTTGGTAGTGTTGGAAAAAAGGTTAGTAACGAATCGAATGAAAAGAGAGTTACTGATGACAACGGTAATATTAACCTACAAGGTAAGAGAATTATTATGTTAGGGGATTCGAAAGCTGACCAGGACGCTATTAGTTTCAGATCTATGACTATTATTTTGAATCAATTTAAAGAAGAAATTACCGCACAACAAGTGGGGGCAAATCAGTATTTTAGCGAAGATATCAACAGATTAACTGCGGTACATGATTCTCCTGATAATTTATTGGTAAGGATTAAAGATAAAGGGTTATTTGTAAAAGAAATAGTTCGAGTTAATGATAAAGAGATTAACGCTGAAAACAAGTTGATAACAAATGTTCAAAACCCTAGAAACAAAAATGATGCTGTTAATTTAGCAACGTTAACTATGAACCTTTTAGATTATGACAAAAAGCTTCTTGGGCAACACACCCATAACGGTATAATTGAAGGAAAGATTGCTGGTCAAAAAACTCGTATCGATAATATTGAAAGAGCAGTAGTAAATATTTTAAAAAGGCTTCTAGAGCTAGAGCTAAAACCTGTTGACAAACCATTCGTTACCAGAATAGAAAAAATGATGGCTGGTAAATAAATTTTATAAGATAAATTAATCCCCTAATAAATGGTTGAAACAATGGAGTATACAGTTTATTTATCAAAGCTTCAGAAAGGAAAGCTGAAGAAATGTTTTGGTGCTAAACAAAAATGTCAGATACGTGTTAGTCACAGTAGACAAAATGAACGGGAACCAGTCAAGTTACTTTTAAGTAAACGACAAATTGATAAAATAGAAACATGTAAAATGAATAATAAGGGTTGTGACATAGATGTATCATACAAGCAGATGAGAGAAGCGATTCAAAAAGGTGGATTACTTCCATTCTTAATACCGCTAGCAATTACCCTTGGTAAGGCAGCTTTAACAAGTGGTGCTGCTGCTTTGGGTACATTCGCTGGTAAGAAAATTATGGATAAAATGACCAACACAGGTGGAGCGCTAAAACTTCCTGGAACACAAAAAGTTGTGGGTAATGGTTACGTGGGAAGGAAAGCGATGATGTCAACATAGGTGGGGCGCTTACACTTCCTGGAACACAAAAAGTTGTGGGTAATGGGTACGTGGAAGGCCTAGGAAGGAAAAAAACGATGATGTCAACACAGGTGGCGCGCTTACACTTCCTGGAACGCAAAAAGTTGTCGGTCATGGGGTTCGTGGTAGACCTAAGAAGCCAAAAAACGGGGACATCAAAAAAGAAGCAAAAGTAAAGTAGGACCTCTAACTAATTTTGATATTATGGATGCATTAGGGAGTATACCACAGTTTCGAGGTGTTTTCTCTTTAGATACGCTACCCAAACATATAAACGATTCGGAATGTGGTGTAATCAACTATGACAAACGTGGAATGCCTGGAACACATTGGGTTGCCTATTGTAATCTATCTGAATCCCCCTATGTCGAATTTTTCGATTCTTTCGGTATTCCTCCAGGAAAAGAAATAGTTAAATATCTAAAAACTTCAAAGAAAAAAATAGCTTATGAAAATCTTGCTGTTCAAAATATAGATGAATTAAACTGTGGTTTTCACTGCATTTCCTACATCCAGCGGAAAATGAAGGGTTGGTAGCTTTTCGTTTAAGAAAATTGTTTTCTAATAAATGGAGATTTATTGTATGAAATGTAAAAAGAGCACTGACACTGAATCAATGTTTAAGGCAGTGTCACAAAAAAATAATGTTCCAATGCTGAAAGGTAATTGCGTTATCTGTGGTTCAATGAAAAATCGCTTTTTAAAAAAAACCTCAACGCAGAAACAGATATTTTAAAGACGTATTATTCTAATTATTCAGGTGTGGATGATATTTACAGAAAATTAAAAGAAAATGGTGTTAAGGTTTCCAAGGATAAAATAAAAAATGTGTTGCAAAATGAGAATGTGTATACGTTACACAAACCTTCCTATCATAACTTTGAAAGGAGGCGAGTGTATGTTCACTATGTTGATGAGCAATGGCAAGCTGATTTAGTTGACATGCAGAAATATAAAAAAGAAAATAATAAAACAAATTACATTTTAACTGTTATTGATTGCTTTAGTAAATATGCTTGGTGTATCCCTCTGAAAGACAAAACGGGTGCTGAAATAATAAAAGCATTCAGTGTTATATTTAAAGAAAGAATTCCTAAGAAACTACAAACTGATAAAGGTAAAGAATTTGTGATGAGAAATGTTCAAACTTTTTTGAAAAATAACGGCATACACTGGTTTACATCTGAAAGCGAATTGAAAGCACAAATCGTTGAACGGTTCAATAGAACGCTAAAAGAAAAGCTATGGAAATATTTCACTCACAATAGCACTACTAATTGGATTGATATTTTACCTTTATTTGTGAGTAATTATAATAACTCGTACCACCGATCAATACAAATGAAACCAGTGGATGCTAGTAAAAAGGTTAATCTGAAAAAGGTTTTTAGTGCTCTGTTTCCTCCAGTAGATGACTACAAAATCACAGGAAACGTCAAAGTAGGGGATTTAGTCAGAATTAAAAAAGAAAAAAGTATTTTCGATAAAGGATATTTACCTAATTATACGGATGAAGTATTTCAGATAGCAACCATCAGACCTACCATTCCCATTACTTATGAAATATCTGACAAAAGTGGGGAATTAATTCAAGGAGGGTTTTATGAAAAAGAACTTTCAAAATTTATTATGAAATAAAATTACTTGTATATAAATGGATTCAAGACGCTTGAGTGATATGTTATCGGATATAGTGAAGAACAGAGAAGTTCAGAGAAGAAAGGTTCAACAAAATGAGATGGAGAAGGCAGGATTTCGGGAATATGCTTCAGAGTTAAACGCTCCAGTTATTATAGCACAAAAAGAAAACACTAAAGACACCATCAAAAAATTACAAGAGAACGCTGAAACGATAATTAATAAACTACAGGAAGGTGATAATAATTCAAGAAGACGGTTTGTCAGATTAGGTGATACATTTAAAACAGCTTTACAGACCACTACTTCAGAGGAATCGAGTCGAGCTCCCACTCATGCTATAGAACCCAATCTAGAACAACCATATGACGTAAATCTAAACTTAAATATTGATGTGGAATTATTAAATCAAATTAATTTAAAATATAAAGATGACTGGAATGGTACCGATAATTATTTTAAAATGCCTCATTATTACCTTAAGCATCATAACGAAATAGATGGGGCTCTGAATTATTTAACATCTATAAGTCAAAGTTATGGTGGTCTGAAAAGTAAAAGTTATAGTTCGAATAAGTATGATCAAATTATTTTATTTATACAAGACTATAAGGATAGATTAAAAAAAATTCAATCTAGTATACCCTTTATCAGACAACAAGGAACTGGAATATTTATGAATTGTGATGAAATGATTTCAAAATTATACACTTTGATAGGTAGCAGAGTAAACGGAAATACATCTGATGAGGTGAGAAATGAAGCTATTGATATTTTGGATTCGTTAATGCGAAATAAATTTCTTACGAAGAGAAATTACAATTCAATATATAAAAAATATTTCTAATAAATGGTGTTGTTGAACATTGAAGGTAATGAAAGTATCATTGATATAACATTTAGTCAACCAATCGAATTGAATCGTAATTGGGGTTATGAAATAGGTTTGAATCAGTGTACTTTGTGGTATTCATGGCATAATATAAGTGATAAATTTGGAAATAATACATTTCAATACAGGAAAGATGAAGATAATAATGCAACAGAATGGATGAATGTTACTATTCCTAATGGGATGTATAACGATGATTGTTTGAATTATTTTTTGTGTCAGTATTTTGATACCCCAAAAGATAAATGTCCTATTGTAATTTCATCCAATCCAGCATCTATGAGATTTGTCATACTATTACAAGAAAAATATGTGTTTAGATTTAATAGTGACTTGTGTCAGATTTTAGGATTTGAGAAGGATAGTGAGATATCTAAGAAAATCAATGAAGGTACAAAGCTTCCGAATATAACAAGAAGCGTTGATAAAATTCAAATTCACTGCTCTCTCGTAAACAGTTCTATCGTAAACAAAAGTAAATCAGATGTCATTTGGACATTTGTTCCTAATACAGAACCGGGTTGTCAAATTGTTGAGAATCCTAGACAATTAATCTACCTTCCTATTAATACAAAAGACTTTATTTACTCCTTGAGAATGACAATTACTGATCAGTTGGGAAGACCTATCGATTTGAATGGTGATAACGTTGGATACGTGCTGCATTTAAGAAAAGCTTATTGATTAGTGAAATAAAATTATTTACCTATAAATGTTGATTAATAATAAGCGATTACTTTATAAAAAGCAGTATGGAAGTGGAATCGGTAGTGTATTCAAAAACATTGTTAATTCCCAGTTATTTCAAACGTCAGCAAAACAAATAAAAGATGGGGCTATGTCAATGTATAATAATATTATTAAACCGAGATTTGAGTTGTTGAAAAACAGAGCAATAGAATATGGGAAAGATCTGATCGATGTAAACAAGAAGGAACTCATTGATGTAATTGGAAACAAAAAATCGATGAAGGATCTTATCGGTACAAATAAAAGGATTTTAAATCAAAGAAGTCAGGACTTGATCAAAACGTTAATGACTGGAAATGGATTAAAGATTCTGAAATAAGTTTTATTTAATAATTTCTTTCTTATATAAATGGCAGTAAATAAAGTTATCAGTCCGCAATGGAACATTTTTGATGAACCGCTTGTGGATGAAACAGTGGTTAAATATGAATTTAAAGAAATTCGAGAAACAGATGTGAATGTATCTAATAAATCAGAGTTTGAATTCGTAACAAAGAAATTAGATTCTTGGTTTTATCCAAGTGAAAGTTATCTTGATGTCAGTGTAAGAATAGTAAACGAAGATGGGACTCCTATAGCTGCAACCGATGTTGCTACTTTAACGAATAATGGATTTAATTTATTCAGTACCGCTGAGTATGTAATAAACGATGAATCGGTTGAAAAAATTAATCATGTTGGTATTACAACTACCGTTACAAAGTTGATTGAATACTCTGATGATTATTCTAGAAGTGCAGCAAGAAATCATTTCTGGTATAAAGATTATAATCAAGGAAAAGAAATCAATCCTGTAGTTGCTTCTTTTACTGCAGGGGCTGCAGCAGTCAGGTTAACCAATAATGATAATTATAATAAAGGATTTGAAAAAAGATATAACAGAACAAAGAGCAGTAAATTAGTAAATATGTATTTACCATTATCAGAATTGTTTGGATTTTTGAAAGGAAACAAACGATTCTTCAGAGGTGCATCGCATAAAATATTTCTAAGAAGAAATGATGATAACAACATGATTATAAGAAATGGAAACACTAATTTCAAAGTAGTCATCGAGTATTTATCCTGGAAGATCCCTATTGTAGCTCCTAGTATTGAAATGATGAGTCAATTAGAAAAGGGATTGGCAAAGGACAGAAAGCATAATCTGATGTGGGAAGCATGTAATACTTATAAAAGCGATGTTAGTCAAAATAAGGAACACACTTGGAAAGTTATTTCTGAGAGAAACAATCCAACAAAAGTAGTTGTGATGCTACAGAAAAATGAAAAGCATAACAATCAATTAATGAATAATATGGTGTTTGATCATATGAATTTAACAGACATAGAACTTAGAATTAATGGGGATAAATATCCTGAAGAACCACTTAAATGTGATTTTAGCGATGATAAATGTAAATACTCAAATCTTTACAATAGGTTTATACATTTGGGTTATAAACAATTAGCATTTGATACTGGTAGTGTTGTTAGTATAGAAGAATTTAAAGAAGTATATCCACTATTCTGTTTCGATGTTTCCAAACACGAGTCAAATATTTATAATGGAACAACTGCTGATATTGAAATAAGTTTAACGTTGAAAGATAATCAACCCGTACCATATAATGTTTACTGTGTTATATATTATGAAAGAAAAGCTACATTAGATATTATCAATAAAAATATGTATGTGAGTTTGTGAGTCTGGATTTTTATTTAATAAAATCATCCCCTAATAAATGGAGTCCACAAAGGAAGTCTTGAATACAATCAGAATGAATAAATACAATGAGACAATCAGGAAAGAAGAACTAGTTCTAGGATTGAAATATACTATTGTTAAAATGAGAATTGCTAAGACAAAATATGGTGATAAGTTGGTTGTAGTTATTAATCATAATGACAAACCCTGTGATTTGTTTATAACTCAGAAATATAATGCCATTGCTAACGAATTACTTTTAAAGAAAAATCTGGTTTTGCAGCCTATTGTACGCGAAAACAAGAACAAAGAAACATATGTGGATTTAGAACTGTTTACTCAGTAATATTTGAATAAAAAATGTAAAAAAAAAGAAGTAGTGTATATTGTAGTATTTTATATGTAGTAAAGGGTAAATTTCTCATTTCTTGTATCCTTTATTTTGGAAGTAAGAAAATAAAAATGTTCTTAAAAAGGGGGATAATTTGGTAAAAAGGATGTTAAAATTTAAGAAATTGATGTTAAAATGGGGTTTTGAAATTGGGGGGAGGGTGGAGTGGGAGCGGCGATCTTATACTACTCTCCATGACATGATCGCCAATCTCCATCAGCAATGCTCGGATGTCAAATAAGAAGTCAGCAACTCCAAGAGTCACGTCATCAGGATTAACTACATAAACAAGTATTACAAACAGTCGAGTCGGAATCGTCGATGAAAATCGAAAACTCTGTACAAATTCTTGGTATCATTCTGGATACCACCAATCCAATGGAAAAGTGAAGTGGGAAAGATTTTCGTGGCTCGCTTTGTGGCTCAAATTCGACAAACAACTGGCGAAGTGATTGTCGATTTTGTGGCTCGATTCTGGCGGGAAATTCAAATTAAGCAGCAAAATAGTGTCTAAACAATAAAGTTAACTACTTTTTCAAGCATCTAGACTTCAAACTGAGGATGCTTTTGCACAGAATGGTAAGGAAATAAGCATGGAGTTTATTTTTATTTTCAGAAATTTAAACTTACCACAAAAAAAAAAAAAAAAACGGCGTTTCCGCGAGTTTCAACTTGTGGATTAAGTTCTAATTGCTCCTCCCCTTTTCGTATTTCTTTTTACCATAGCATAAGTTTTTACAAAAAGGAAAGCATGTTTGAAACTGCAAAACGGAAACGTCAGGTACAGTTTTTTAGAGCTATATTTCCGACCTTCTTGGCAAGGGTCCTTTACAGGCTCAAGTCGCTTCAGCTGAAAAATGAGCTTGTGGAAAAACGACTGAAGATTGTTTCTTGAATATCTGATTTTATAAATTTCTTCCTGAAAATTGCTTGGGAGTCAAAGCTGGTGCTGCACTGCATCGCAAAACATGTCCGTCTGTCCGTCTGTCTGTGAGCACGACGACTCTCGAAGGGAATGAGATATTTTGATGAAACTTGGTGTGAGGATTCATTGGGTCAAGGGTAAGTTCAAGTTCATAGATGGGCTCTGTAGCCCTTCATTTAGGCGAGGGGGGTTCGAATTAAGGGGCATATTTTTTGTTTGTTTAAGCTATTGAAATAGTTGACTTAGGGGTAAGGAGACTGCTGAATCAGAATATGAAAGTTCTTTTCTTGCCGGACAAGTAGTTCACCCGAAATCCGGCGAAAACCGGACACAAAATTTGTCGACCAGTTTTCGTCTTTAGCAGTCCTTCACAAACTAGTATCGCTCATTCATTTCTTTATTCTGTGTGACGTCGGAGACATCTAGTGTAATCGAAGGTCGAACGGGGTTGATATATAATTTTCAAAAAAGGAAATATCAAGCGAGGATGTTGTTCAATCAGGATTCACTGGTAAAGTACAGATCAAGTTCGTAGATGGGTCCTTTAGTCCTATCTTGAGAGGCAGAGGATGGGTTTGGAATTTACAGTAAAACATTGTATGTTTTATAAGCTAATAAGATATTCATTGAGGGGTAAGGAGGTCCGCTGAATCCATATGTGAACTTAGGTTTCTTGCTGGAAAAAAGGTTCATCACGAATTCGGCTGAAACTGGAAATTTGGTTGAAGCTCAAAGTTGTTTCTGAAATTGATTAGAGGTTCGGTATCGGGGCAAGGAGACATGCTGAATCCATTTTGAACTTTATTTTAACAGTAAAAATATTCGAGGAATCTGACGAAGACTGAATGGCACCAACTGTTTGAATTAAATGTATGATTTTTGGGATCCCATCGAAACCTTAGGTCTTGTTGCTGCTCGATTGGGTCATTGAGAGATTTTTCCGCTTTTCGGAATTGGAATACCAAAATGCAAAAAAAATCCCATATGAAAATGTAGCTAACAGATATAGCTCACCTATCCGCTTTGCAGTGTCATCCGACTTGGGCTGAAGGAATATTTGTACCGTGTTCTTAAAAACTGTGCTAACTGAAAACTTTGTGAAAACTGACTTAACTCTACCATTGGAAAGAGCATAGCTGATTCCGCACTCTGTTAAATTGTGCTAAGGGTTAGATGACGACAACAGCATCATCTAACAGGTGGAATAGTTTTAACTTTCTGAATTCCTACTTTCTTCCTGCAGATGGCATACACAAAACTGGGCCCAAAAATTATGAAAATGTAATTAGCACAGTTTTGAAGAACACTGTACATTTAGAAAGCGAAGGTCGCACTCACCAACCCAACATGGGCGATTGTTTTAAGTTCCACTATATATGTGAACGACTCTCCATTGGCTCCAAATTCGGCAATCAGCGGTGTCTGTTCAGTCGGTGATGCGAAATAGGCGTTCCCTTTTCCACCTGCCCCGCCCCTAGCGGCCAAAAACATGGCGCCTTCTTCCGAGAGATCTGCTAGTAGTTTCCCATCTTCGGATCGGAAGATGGTGCCAATGGGGACCTAAATGAAATGCATGTTAGCAGGACTAACAATTCCTGCCTTTAGTCAACCAAGAACCGAGGAGGCCAAGACAATCTGCCGTTAGCCTATGGACCAATCCGCGATCGAATTCCATAGATATTGGGCGGGCGCATTTTACCAGATAATTCGGACCACCTGTTTCGCACAGCACCATAAGACGCCTTCTGTAGACTGTTGTGAGTCATCATTTTTCCGATGCACAAACGTTTTAAGCATGGCACAGTCTTATAAATGGGGGCTTACGGAAGTTGTTTATACACTCCTCATAAAATCCAAGGATGAATTACCGCCAAATGTGCTAGAGAAACAATAACAATCACACGTGAGATCTTGGTATAAGTTATCTGAAGGGTTTATAAGCGATTAGTCTTTCGCTTCATACCGAGCCGCACATTAGCCACGGGGACAAGTTAACTAGCGCTTAGGACTGAATTCGGGGGCCACAACTGACAAACTTAATTAAGTTTGACAGAACATAGAGCGTGTTCCACCCTACTTACCGTAGTTACTACGCATGACGTCACGAACTCTGGCCTTTGCCGTCAAGGCTGGAACGATTTTTCTATTTTCCAGCAGGATCTCACGCCAGGGGCGAATCCGACCAATGACGTTACGGAGATGCGTAGTAACTACGCTTACTACGCTCTCGAGCATGGTAAGCAAATAGTAACTATTCCGACAAGGTTGGAACAGTCAGAGTAGTAACTTTTCGTGAGGATGGAACGGAAATAGTAACTAATAGTAACTATTGTTAGAAGGGTGGAACACGCTCATAGTTGGGTAGAGCAAAAACAGAGGCTGAAGCATTTTAAACATTTTTAAATATGGCTAGGCCTAAGAGGAATTGAAAATAGCCAAACCAACCTGGATAAACGTGCACCAAGAAGTGACGTGTAATTGTTTACTTTATGCTGGCGCATCTAGCGGCCAAAAAGGAGCCAATCTGGAAGGAATTTCATGAAGAGCGTATTCCGGATTAGCTTATAAGTTCTTGTTTCTTCTGACTCAGGAGCTGCCTGTATTTCTGTAGAGACGGGGGAATAGAGGACACATTTGTAGTTAGATGTTGTAGCATGGATTCATCTACCGCACAGCTCGAGGCTGACGAGCACAGTTGGTCCCCAATTTCAATTCAATTTTTCAATTGTTTTTACCAAACGCATTCAAGAAAATCCTTAAAAAATGACATCCACTCTTAAGAAACCTCTTGGCCTGTGCAGAGTAATAAGTAAGTAAGTCATTTATTTGTAACCCGCCATTTCGAAAAAGCGGAGTAAATAAAAGAAAAGAAATAAAAGACACAAATACACAGAGTAAATAAAAGACATAAATACACAGAGTGATTTTTTTTCCCACCTTTCACTGACAACATTCTCTCGTCACATCATTTACCCACTCCCTACATAAGCCCCGCCCTACCACTCCGAAACTCCTTCCCTCCTCAACTGGCAATCGTAGCACCGGTACAACAGACCCGGCACGCCTTCATTGGCTGAAAGTCGCGAAAATATCCGCTTCGACACGGCACGATGAGTTCCGACAGCCAATGGGTACTTAAATATAACCACCAAGATGAGAGATCTGTTACCGAGCTGGAACGGATCCACTTAAGCACGAACAAGAACAAATAAGCCAACAGAACCTCCGTCTTTGGTCCCATGCATTGACTATACCCCGAAACAAGAGCTCTAACATGGCACTTGCAAGGGTTGAGATGTATTGTTTGATCAAAAGTACTTTTTGGCGCACTCTACGGGAGCTATAACTTCATTTGTAAGCAAAACCCTTGAGGCAAAATTGATAATGGGCTTGTGGTAATCATGAAAATGTATTTTTTGCTTACAAGTATTTTTCTTAATTTGCGGTCAAGATTAGTAGAAGAAATAGTTGGAAAAGTGCGATTTCTGAGCCAATCTTGTCGAATCTCCGATATCCAGCCAAGTTTCATCGTCCAAGCACATCTGGAAGTACCTTAGCTCGCGATCACCGGAATTCCGGACCACCCGCCCCCCGCCCTCCAACTCCCCCCACAGTGTCCGGCACCAATCCGGTTCTATAAATGATTTATCCAGAGCACCTGTTTGTTATTCCCCAAGTTCCATCCCGATCTCTCTAGTCTAAGCGGTTCACCGATTCCCCCCCCCCCAAATAGCTGTCGCATCCGGTCTGGACATGAATAGGTCAACAGAGACATGTTCTCTCTTCAATTACCAAATTTCATTTGAATCCAATCACCCGTTCCAAAGTTATGGATGACTCAATATTCCGGATTCCCCAACCCTCCACTCCCCCACGATTATCGGATCGATAAGTTTTTATTTCCAAGTCAGTTTGATCGGGTCCGTTTGATTCCGAGATCCCCCCCCCCCACAGTGTCCGGATCCAGTCCAACTGCGTAAACGATTTATCTAGAGCAGATGCTTGATCTTCCCAGCAAGTTCCACTCCAAGTTTTACAGTGCAAGACTGATAGATGACTTATCCGTTTGCACCGTCAAACATGATTCGCAGTCAGCTTGGGCTCAAGACACATCTAATTTTCACTCCGATCCCTCAATTCTAACCGTTTCTCGCGATTCCGGTCTCCCCCCCCCCAACTCCCCCATAACTGTCAAATCCGGTCGAGACTTCAAATGGGACATCAGAGATGCATCATCTCTTCAGTTTAAATTTCATTACAATCCGATCACCCGTTCTAAACTTAGAAACTACTCAATTTCCGGATTCGCCACCCTCCACTCCTCCATGATGATCGGATCGAGACATGTTTATTTCCAAGTCATTTTGATCGGTTCCCGACTATGCCTGCCAAGTTTCGTCGTGAAAATCCCCCAAACCGCCATCGCCAGAATCCCCCCCCCCCCATCCAGTCAAATTGTGTAAACGATTTATCTACAGCAGATGCTTGATCTTCCCAGCAAGTTCCCCCCCCCCCCCCGACTCCGCCCTAGCTGTCGAATCCGGTCGAGACACTACTCAATTTTCTGGATTCCCCTGCCCTCCACCCCCCCGGATAGTCGATTATATCCAAGTTAGTTTGGTCGGGTCCCTGATATACCTGCCAAGTTTCATCGTCCTAGCACATCTGGAAGTACCCTAACTCGAAAAAGTGTGACAAACTGAAACTGCCCTCCATTTGTCAGATTCCCCCGCCCTTCACTCCCCCGCAGATGGTCGGATCGGGAAACTGTTTATTTCCAGGATATTCTGGTCGGGTCCCCGATACGCCTGCTAAGTTTCATCGTCCTACCACATCTGGAAGTACCTTAACTGGAAAAAGTGTGACAAAACAAGAGCTTTAAGCTCATATGGCACTTGCACGGGTTAAGATGTTTGATTGATCAAAACTAAGTTTCGACTTTGCGGTTGAGATGCGCACTCTAAGGGAGCTGGAACTTTATTTGTAAGCAGTACCCTTGAGGCAAAAATGCTATTGGGCTGATGGGCATCATGAAAATGAATATACTGCTTAAAAGTATTTTTTTTACTTTGCGGTCAAGATTGGTACTTTAAGTAATAATCGGATTTGGGAAGTAGCAATTTCTAAGCAAATGTTGTTGAATCTCCAATATTCCAGCAAAGTTTCATCGTCCTAGCACATCTGGAAGTACCTGAACACGCGATCACCAGAATCAAAGACCCCCCCCCCCCCCCTCCAACTCCACCCACAATACCCGGAGCCAATCCGGTTCTGTAAATGATTAATCCAGAGCATCTATTTGTCATTCCCACGAAGTTCGATCCAGATCACACCAGTCTAAGCGGGTCAAGTATTTTCCGCCCTCCCCCCAGTAATTGCTGGATTCGGTCAGGAAATGAAAAAGACCACCAGAGAAAAATGTCATCTGTTCAATTATTAAATTTCACTCGAATCCGATCACCCGTTCCAAAGTTACGCACGACTCAATATTCCGGAGTCCCCTCCCTCAACTCCCCTCCCCCCATATTATCATATCGAGGATTTTTTTTTTAGTCTAAGTCAGTTTGACCGGTTCCCTCATATGCCTGCCAAGTTTCGTTATGAGAATCCCAAAAAAACGGAATTCCGGGAAACCCCCTCCCCCCCACAAGTGTCCGGATCCAGTCAAATTGTGTAAAAGATTTACATGGATCATACGTTTGTTTTTCCGAGCAAGTTTCACTCCGATACCATCATTCTAACTGTTTCTCGAGATTTCTGGTCCTCCCCCCCCCATCTCCCCCATGGTGCCCGTAGCCAATCCGATTCAGTGAATGATTTACCTAGAGCATCGGTTTGTTCTTCCCACAAAGTTCCATTCCGATCTCTCCATTTTAAGCGGGTCACGTATTCCCCCCCCCAATACTTTCCGGATCCGGTCCGGATATGAAAAAGATCACCGGAGAAATGTCCTCTGTTAAATTCTTAAATTTCACTGGAATCCGATCACCCATTCGAAAGTTACGCACGACTGAAAATTCCGGATTCCCCTCCCTCCACTCCCCCCACCATTATCAGATCGACAAAATTTTTATTTTGAAGTCAGTTTGATGGGGTCCCTGATATGCCTGCCAAGTCTCATCGTGAAAATCCCCAAAACAGCCATCACCGGAATTCCGGTAAACCCCCTCCCCCCCCCCCCATAAGTGTTCGGAACCATTACAATGGTCTAAAGGATTTATCTAGAGCAGATGCTTGTTCTTCCCAGCAAGTTTCACTCCGATCCCTCCATTCTAACCGTTTCTTGAAATTTCCGGTCTCCCCCCAACTCCCCCCTGGCTACCGAATCCGGCCAAGACTTGAAACGGGACATCACAGATATACAATCTATTCAGTTATTAAGTTTCATTACAATCCGATTACCCGTTCGAAAGTTACACACTTCTCAATTTCCCGGATTCCCCTGCCCTCCACTCCCCCCCCAAAACGGTCGGATCGGAAAACTGATTATTTCTAAGTTTGTTTGGTCATGTCTCTCATATGCCTGCCAAGTTTCATGGTCCTAGCACAACTGAGAGAAAGTGTGACAAAATGCCCAAAATTTTCAAGTTTCCAGCGCCCCCCACTCCCCCGCAAATGGTCGGATCGGGAAACTGATTATTTACAGGTTAGTTTGGTCCGGTCCTTGATATGCTTGCCAAGTTTTATTGTCGTAGCTCATCTGGAAGTACCCTAACTCGAAAAACTGTGTGAAATTGTGAAAAATTTAGGGTGAAAAACCCTAAATTTTAAAGTTTCCAGAGCCCCCACTCCCCCGCATATGGTCGGATCGGCAATTATTTCCAGGTTAGTTTAGTCGGGTCCTTGATATGCCTGCCAAGTTTCATTGTCCTAGCTCAAATGTAAGTACCCTAACTGGAAAAGTGTGACAAAATGCCCTAAATTTCCAAGTTTCCAGCGACCCCCACTCCCTCGCATATGGTCGGATCGGGAAACGGTTAGTTTGGTCGGGTCCCTGATATTCCTGCCAAGTTTCATTGTCCTAGCACATCTGGAAGTACCCTAACTGTGACAAAAAACTAGGACCGACCGACAGACGGAATTGTGATCGGTAGATGGCACTTGAGCCAGAGGCTGCAAGTGCCATAAGAACTCGGACAAACGGACAGACGGAATTGCGATCGGTATATAGCACTCCAGACAGAGGCTGCAAGTGCCATAACAAGAGCTGTAAGCTCATATGGCACTTGCATGGGTTAATATGTTTTGATTGATCAAAAGTAAGTTTCGACTTTGCGGTTGAGATGCACACTCTAAGAGAGCTGGCACTTCATTTGTAAGCGAAACCCTTGAGGCAAAAATGCTAATCGGCTGATGGGCATCATGAAAATGCATATATTGCTTAAAAGTGTTTTTATGGCACTTGCCTTCCGGCCAAGTGCCATATACCGATCACTTTTCCGTCGGTCTGTCTGTCTGTCGGTCGGTCAGTTAGTCCGGTGTTTGCGAGTTAGGGTACTTCCAGATACGCTAGGACGATGAAACTTGGCAGGCATATTAGGGACCCGAGCAAACAAACTTGGAAATAGTCACTTGCCCGATCCGACCATCGTGGGGGGAGGGGGAGGTTGCAGAATCCAGAAAATAGGGACATGCATAACTTTCCAATGGGTGGTCGGATCTTAATGAAACTTGATACCTGGGAAGACCTCGTGTCTCAGATGTCTCATCTCAAGTCCGGACCGGATCCGATGAATCTGAGGGGGAGTCGGAGGTGGAGCCGGAAATCGTGAAATTCTCGGAGTGGAGCGATCGGGATGAAACTTCATGGGAAGAAGTAGCACAAGCTCTAGATAAATAACTGACAGAACTGGACCGGATTCGGACACTGTGGGGGGAGTTGGAGGGGGGGGGGTTCAGAGATCCCGGCAATCCATAGCTGATGTACTTCCAGGTGAGCTAGGACGATAAAACTTGGCAGGCATATCAGAGACCCGACCAAATGAACTTGGAAACAGTCCCTCGCCCGATCCGACCGTCGTCGGGGGAGGGGGGAGGGACGGCGGAATCCGGAAATTAGTGGCATGCATAACTTTCGATCGGGTTATCGGATCTTAATGAAACTTGATATCTTGAAAGAACTCATGTCTCAGATGTCCCATTTCAAGTGCGGACCGGATCCGATGAACTGGGGTGGGGGGAGGTGGAGGGGGGGGGGGAATCGGAAAACTTGTGATACGCATGGAGTTGAGCGATCAGGATGAAACTTCGTGGGAAGTACAGGCACGAGTCCTAGGTGCATCAGTGACAGAATTGGACCGGATTCGGGTACCAAGGAATACCCGGAATACCGGTGATCGTGAGTTAAGGTACTCCCAGATGTGATAGGACGATACAATTTTGCTGGAGCATTAGAAACTTGACATCATTGGGTTGGACATCGTCACTTCACCGATCCGACAATTCCTTAAAGAACTCATGTTAACCGTTTTTCAAGGTCGCCATGAGTACATGAATCTTTTTGCCTCGATGGTTTTGCTTAGAAATTAATTTTTAGCACCCTTAAAGTGCGCATCTTAACCGAAAAGTGAAACAAAATCTTTTGACCATCACTTCCATCCTCTGACCCAGCCTTGCAAGTTTGGCGCATCTTAGCCGAATACTTCCATCTGAACCAGCCTTGATAGTTTTTGTTTTCCTTCTTGTTTTCTTTTGCCTTCTGTCTCCTATTTTTATATTTAAAGCGAAACCATAGGTTGAGTTTTCAGCCCCTTAATTTTTTCTTCTTGGGGTATTTCTTACTACATATGCTTGCAAGTGCCATATGAGCTTATAGCTCTTGTTTTTACTTTGCGGTCAAGATTGGTACTTCAAGGAATAATCAGATTTGAGAAGTAGCTATTTCTAAGCAAATGCTGTTGAATCTCCAATATTCCAGCGAAGTTTCATCGTCCTAGCACATCTGGAAGTACCGTAACTCGCGATCACCGGAATCCCAGACCCCCCCCCCCCCCCCCCCCTTCAACTCTACCCACATTACCCGGAGCCAATCCGGTTCTGTAAATGATCAATACAGAGCTTCTGTTCGTTATTCCCACGAAGTTCGATCCAGATCACACAAGTCTAAGCGGGTCAAGTATTTTCCGCCCTCACCCCAATAATAGTCGGATTCGGTCCGGAAATGAAAAAGATCACCAGAGAAAAATGTCCTCTGTTCAGTTTCAGTCGAATCCGATCACCCGTTCCAAAGTTGCACATGACTCAATATTCCGGATTCCCCTACCTCAACTCCCCCGATTATATCGAGGATTTTTTTTCGTCGTGAAAATAAAAAAAAAGGATTTCCGGGAAACCCCCTCCCTCCCCCCCTCAAGTGTTCGGATCCAGTCAAATTGTGTAAAAGATTTACATAGAGCAGATGTTTGTTCTTCCGAGCAAGTTTCACTCCGATACCATCATTCTAACCGTTTCTCGAGATTTCCGCTCCCCCCCCCCCCCCAACTCTCCCACGGTGCCCGTAGCCAATCCGATTCAGTAAATGATTTACCTAGAGCATCTGCTTGTTCTTTCCACAAAGTTCCATCCCGATCTCTCCATTCTAAGCGGGTCACGTATTCCCCCCCCCCCCAATAGTTGCCGGATCCGGTCCGGATATGAAAAAGATCACCGGAGAAATGTCCTCTGTTCAATTCTTAAATTTCACTCGAATCCGATCACCCGTTCCAAAGTTACGCATGACTGAAAATTCCGGGTTCCCCTCCCATCACTCCCCTCACCATTATCAGATCGACAAATTGTTTATTCTGAAGTCAGTTTGACCGGGTCCCTGATATACCTGCCAAGTTCTCTTTCATCCTTGGTCGGAGCAAGACCTCCGTTACTCTGTATTATAATTTATGGTAAGGACCAGTTTACATATTTAGTTAGGGACCCATTAGTGCTATATTATATGTGTCACACTCTTGTACACGATTTACATAGATAAATTAACTATAGACGTTATGGTCCATCTCG
Source organism: Branchinecta lynchi (assembly GCA_023053575.1). Lineage (NCBI taxonomy): Eukaryota > Metazoa > Arthropoda > Branchiopoda > Anostraca > Branchinectidae > Branchinecta > Branchinecta lynchi. Next base: position 12,402,426 of record JAKZAP010000012.1, on the reverse strand, counting down.
GCTAGTAGGCCTCGGGCTTGACTGGATATGTGAATTCCAGCTTCGCTAGGATGTGTGAACCAGCTTGATTAGGGATTTCTGGATTGACTGCGGCTGAGCTATAGAATTCCCTGAGACTTTCCCTTGTCTCTTTTGTCCGGTTTCCTGACTGGTCCTGGGGCTAGTGGGCACCTACGGTGTCAGAATGTCTTCAGCCCACACCCCAGGAGCCTTATCTTCATTAAACCTCGCCTCCACTCGTCCATCCTCTTAACAATGGGGTCCAGAAGTGGGATAATCTTCTTAACAATGGTGAAAATCCCCAAAACCGCCATCACCAGAATTCCGGGACCCCCCCCCCCCCCTCCTACGTGTCCGGATCCAGTACAACTGTCTAAACGATTTATCTAGAGCAGATGCGTGTTCTCCCAGCAAGTTTCACTCCGATCCCTCCATTCTAACCGTTTCTAACCAGCCGGCTTTTACTTTGGACATTTTTTCTTTGGGGCTTTACAGCGATGTACCTGTTTGTGGAGGTAACGAATTTTGATGTTCCGCGTAGCTCCTACCATCCGCTTACAGCGCCTATTTTGGATACAATTTTAGCTACTTGAGTAAAAAAAACAACAAACACATGGTTATGTGTCAAGGTGTTCGAAAAGACGGAGGAGCCAAGTGGATCATCGTCGAGTGGCCAAGAACAGGGGTCCTGCGCAGCTTGGAGGAAGCCTCCTAGGACACCACAGGACCAATTCTGACAGTATATTCTCAATGGTATGAGAATACCATCAGCGGAGTAGTGCTGAGTATTAGTAGTAGTTTTGTATAAATGGAGCCTAAAGCAGTCTATACACTGAAAAGAAATAATGGTGCACTTACGTCTACAATTGTATGATTGGCATTCTTTCCTATACAGTCGTGATGACTACCGTCATCTCCATCGTTGGCTTTGAGCACTGTCTTTTATACTGTTCAAACTCTTATGGTTGTGTGATGACTGAAAAAAATCGTGTATCAGTAAAAGAAAATAGGCGTCAAGGTTCCGCGAGCGACTTGTCCGTTGGCAGTGCGCGTCATCACCTTTCTGGAAGCCTCTTTTACCATTGAGACTCGGTTCCCAGACCCACTCAGGACAGGTTTAATAATAATTAAAGGACACCTGGAACAATGAAACCATACTTGAACACACCATCGAGAATGCATTTACAGACATGGCCACGGAGAGCATTCTTCTCCTGAGCATGACGTTTTCAAAATAGGGATATTTGTTTCTCGAGGTTTGCACATGCAGACTCCAAGACAAAAGGCGCAATTCATTCAAATCTTGTACGGCGCTGTCCGGATCGTACTGGAACTTCTTCTAGATATACGTTTGGGCTTAACTGGTTAAAAAATAATCCAGATTGATTGGAGACATTTGTTCATTTCTAAAATTGTTCAGTATTGAAATAAGGACAGATGCAAAATGGAGCAAAAATCATAGCTTGGAAACACTATTTCGTATTTGGATTGGGTTTTCTGCAGGGAATGTTAACGGAAGTCATACAGGTAGGGATGATACTTGGTACTCTTCATTTAGGTGTCCTTCAAGATGTTCGTGTAAAAAAAAAAAAAGGGGGTAACGAGGCCTTTGTAAACACGGCAAACGTGACAGTGCCCTGAAGTTACTGTCTTTTGGGATTGGGAGGTACAAGTTAATTATTTTGTGTACTGTTTTTCAACACCTTAGGCTAGGGTTTTATTAATTCTTTACAAACCAATCCGAATAATCAAAGCGTCGTTTAATGCCAGTTCTTACCTTACATTTGTCAGTGTCAGCTCAGGAATTCTCTGTATATCCCAAGGGGTAGTGGTGATTGTGTATGGGGGGGGATTCTTCGACTGGGTGCATACAGCCGCCGGACGGACAGCAAGAGGGTAAAGTCAGGTTAGGTCATTTAAACTTCAATTCTACAGGTATGCAGGATCGGTCATTTCTAGCCGAAATTACAACTGCAAAAATTACATGTCTTAATTTTGATTTCATGGTAAAAGTGAAATGATCACTTTTGGTCGGAATCACTGCTGCAAAAATGACACATTTGGACGTTTTCTGAAATAGAGTGAATTTTATGTAATACGTAGGACCAGAGTGACAAAAACTAGCAGCGCCTGTCAGAGGACGAACTTAAAGGTTCATGGACTCGTTTGTGCCCTTTTTTACAGAGATTTTTAACAAAGTGAATAATTAGTGTAATATTTTTATTTTATTACTGTAGCTATATGACCAGCGTAATTTAGCATCTTCTAACGAAGAAAGCTACGAAATTGGTTTGTCAATAAACGATTTGATTGAAACAAAATAGAGTGACAATTCACACGTATCGTGCGACATGTGGCAACCCTGTGGCGCACACAAATGAAAATATTTTGCGTCGAGCCTCCGCTTCCCAGAGCGGGAAGTCTGGATAGACTCGGACAAGCACCAACAAGAAATTATCGAAAAATAATGTTTCTCAACCACTTTATCGTGAAAAGATTATTATTTCTAGTAAGAGTTGTGATTCTAGAAAGAACTCACCCTGAAAACAACGTGACCACCACTTCCCCCATCAGCGCCATCTGGGCCAGCTTTGTCGTGAATACCAATCCGTAGTAAAGAGATGGCTCCGTCACCTCCTTTCCCAGCTTCTACTCGAACTGTGCGGTAGTCTATCACCGGTTTCACCTGTAATAAAAATAAATAAATAAAATAAAATGCGATTTTTGATCGAAGTTTTTTAGAGGTTCCTCTTTTTCTCGGGACGTACTGTAATAATAATAATAATAATAATAATAATACAAAGCAAGAGAAAAGGCTTTCGCCTCTAAATAACTCTAAGAAATTTTGAGTAGTCGAAAGAACTCTAAGAAATTTTGAGTAGTCGATAAATGTAATACGACGAATAAGTAGAATAGACCCGGGTTATATGTTGACTTATGCAGAGCCAATCAGATTGCTTGGTTGGTTCCCCCAGGGGGCCGAGGAAAGGAGCAGCGTCGCCAGGATAGCCACGGGAAGCACTAAAGCTCCACTTGGTTGGAAGTTGAAATAACAACTTTTCGTCAAAAGAACACGTTTTGTTCTGTTACGACTACTTATTGTCAGTTCGAAGACCAATGCTGTCCATCCATTAATTTAGTAGTTTTTGGGATCCCAAAACGTAAGTGTAGCGATACCTATGACATCGCAAAAGTTGTCCGTCTGTCCGTCCGTCTGTCAGCACGGTATCAGGAAGGGAATGAGATGTTGTGACAAAGCTTGGTGTGAGGATTGGGGTCAAGGGTAAGGTCAAGTTCGTAGATGGGCTCTGTAGCCCTAGATTTAGAGGTGGGGGAGGGGGTAAAAATTAAGGGGCAAACAAAATATTTTTAAACAGCTTATGTGATTGTCGATTATGGGGTAAGAAGATACGCTGAACACAATGATGAAACTATTTTCTTGCCCGACAAGTAGTTCGTCCGGAATCCGACAAAAACCGGAAAGTTAGGTAAAAGTAAGAGTTTTATTTGAAGTTAGCTAGATGTTCGATTTAGCGGTAAGAAGACATGCAGAAAACTTAGGTGAACAACATTTTCAATCCGGACAATTAGTTCGCCCGGAATCCGGTCAAAACCGAAAAATTTGTTAAAAGCAAACGTTTTATTTGAAGTTGATTGGATGACAGATTTTGGGATTATACGAGACGCTGAGTCTGTACATGACAAGCATTCTTTTACTGGACATATGATTCGTCCGGAATTCGGTTGAAATCGGAAAGATTTAAAAGTTAACGTTTTGTTTGCAGTTGATTAGATGTTTCTGAGCCTTCTTTTTTTGCTGGACAAGTAGTTCGCTCGGAATTCGGACGAAACCGGCAATTTGGCAGAAGTAAAGCAGGAAGTTTCGGTCAGTATCGTCAAAATAGATATGGCTTACAGAGGTATATCTAAACTTGGATTTCTCTGATGATTAGCTTGGCGAAGACTGGATCTGGCGAAGGCAAGACCCAATTGTCTGGATCAAAATTAAAGATTTTGGGGATTCTATCGAAACCTTTGGTCTTGTTTTTACAATACAATGGGTGTCAAACTGTACTCCTCTTCAAGTAGTACTAGGAAAAATCAGTGTGGCAACACCGAACATTGCATTGATAAGAACCTTTTGCTTTAGATTTGGACAAGGGTGTGTCTTAATACGTAAACATCGTGTAGCTTGTTACAGCTCTTTGAACAAAACAATGCTTTAGCCGGTTTCTTATTATCAGTTTTCAAACACCATCGAAGTTCACTGTTTGCTTAATTAGTGGTTTTATGACTCCAACGATTCTTGCCCGACCCCCGTTTCATCTACGTTTTAGGCAAACTTCGAACTTGCTAGCTCACGAAGTTCGACGGTTAAAGTTTTAAGGGACAAAGAAACTGTGACCGGCGACCAAAAAAGGTATTTTAAAAGTGATCTTTGAGTTCGACGGTAACTTCAAACTTCGATCAAAAACGCAACTAAAATCTTCTGTAAGCAGCATGACGAAGACATGCGGACCTGGTATTCTATTCGCTGACAATTCGTATCTACAGCTGATAGATTCTGTACGTAGGCTAGTCACGTCAGTCGGGAAGATAAAACATTATGCCGGAGACAAATTCTGACCAGTTTTCTTAGATTTTTGACATTAATTAAAACCACTCAATGACAAACGTGTCGCTTTATGGCCCCACGAACCACCATGGTGTAGGACCTGGTTCAGCTCCTCTTAGAGCCTTTTCCAGGATTGCTTAACATTTCTGTCCTGTTCTCTCTTTTTTTTGCTATCTACTTTGGTTTCATGAGCTGTGGGAATGTCTTACTTCTTTCCTTAACGATGAAAAACCAGTGAGTTAAACCAGCCGCCATTTCTGTACGTAGTCCAAGCAAAAGTACGATAAAAAGTTGGTCAATCCGGACAAAACTGCAACACAAAAGCTGTCTGCACTCAAATGTTCAGAAAAAATCGTGAATAACAAATCCAAAATCTACCAAACTTAACCGGTGGAAAAACTTTCTAGGGCTGCATGAAAGGGTTGAGGGGGGTGAAAAATTAAGGGGCGAAAAAACGTTTTGGTTTATGATGAAGAGACGGTCCTTTACGGGGTAATCAGACATATTGAGTCCATGTCTTAACTTTATTCTTTACCCCGACAAGTAGTTCACCCGGAATCCGGTGAAAACTGGAAATTCGGTACCGTAGAAGTAAAAAGTTTATTTTCAGTAAAAATATTTTTGTGGACAACAGCACAGTCGGTTTAGGGGTAAGGAGACCTTCTAATTTCATATCTAAAGTTTTTTTTATCCACCTAACAGGTAGCTGGCCCGGAATCCGGCGAAAACCGGAATTCGATACCCTGCTCAGGCCATATCTAAACTTTTTCGTTCGCCCAACAAGTAGCTCGCCTGGAATCCCTGCGAAAACCGGAATTCGGTACAGAACCTAAGGTATGACTCGATGGCTACGAGACGATGTTATTGCAGCAGGAGAACAAGAACTTTGGAACCTGCAAAGGGAAGGCTGGAAATGCTCTTATGCACTACACATCGCTTCAGCAGCGTAGTTCAATTCTGTGCACATGAATTTGAAGATAATAGAACGGGAAAGCAACTCTTTTGCAATTAACCCGGAGAACTGGGTATGGCAGCTTTCTTCTGGAAGTTACATCCCAGCAACGATGAAGAAGAAACCAGCCCCGAAAAGTCTTCTTCACGTCAACCTGTGCAAGTGCCAAGCAGCTTGTGACCTGCGACACGGACAAATGCGACGGCCGTAGTTCCCAACGAGTCCCCTACAGCTGCAGAGGTGGGTTCCAACACTCTTTCAACCAGTACAGTACCACATCGGGCTAGAAGTCTCCTTTATCTTCCTTGGCTACCTGATCGAACATAGATGGTGCTGCAATGAACAGATCGCAAATACGGATCTCCTCAGCAAACTGTTTCTTCGCCAAGAAGATAAAGAGCGCGTGGAACCGTCGATATGTCACGCTGGCACAATAACAAACATCCGGGTCTATCAGGTGAAGACCCGTTCCGTCCTGTTCCACAGGCCCCTAATATGGCCCATAAAGGCAGGACCACGGCCGTCTTCGAACGCTCCTTGATGCTTCCGGCTATTAGACGCCGTATCGTTGGTCAAGAAGCAATGACTGACCGTTCTGGAACTTGAGCCGCAGATGTGACGACTCCGAGATAAAGTGGGAGCGCTTTCACCCAACACTATCTAGAAAAAGCAAAGCTGAGGCCAGCAAAGACATGGCTAAACACCCTCAAATTAAACTGAACTGCAAACCCATAGGAAGTTTCCACTGCCACGGAGGTGGTGGAATTTATTTTGGACGCAAATCACGATGTTCTTCACAAAACAACGGGATTCATAGCTCAGTTTTGTCTGCCAAGCTAAACAACTTGCGTCCTGAACCAACACAGCCAAGTTAGTAACTACTGAAAGAACAGCATACCTTGCGCACTTGCTTGCAGAGAGTGCACGGGTGAAGATGCACCAATTCCAGCCGAACCCCCATACTGGCGCTCTATATCGACTTTACTTTTCCGTCTATCGAATTTCCGTTTTTTGTCTGCTGTCTACTTGTCCCTCGAGGAAATAAATTTCGGGGGTGGATTCAGCATGGATTCTTACCCTGATGATGAAACCGTAATCGACGTCAAAATAAACTTTTACTTTTACGGAACTTCCGGTTTTTGACGGATTCCGGACGAACTATTTGCTAGGGAAAAACAGCAAAGTTCAGAGATTGACACAAAATGTCTACCGTCTCGTATACCGTCCTACTCGTATACCGTCCTATCAGCGTAAACGAAAACTTTGTCAAAATAAAATTTACTTCTATCGAATTTCCAGTTGTCACCGGATGCCGGGCAAACTAAATCTCGGACGGAAAAAAAAAGTATTTATAAGGTCTGAGCAGGTCTCTTTACCCCTAAGCCGACTATGCTATTAGACCAAGCAGTTTTTCTTTTAGAATTAACTGTTTTCTTGTATGGTACAGAATTCGGATTTTCACCGGATTCCGGGCGAGCTACTTGTCAGATGAATAGAAAAGTTTCGGGATTCAGCAGGTCTCCTTCTCCCTAAACCGACTTTGGTATTAAACCAAAAAAGATTTTTTTTTTAAAAATAAGGTTTTTGCTTCTATGGTACCGAATTTCTCGTTTTCACCGGATTCCGCGTGAACTACTTGTCGGATAAAAATAAAGTTCAGAAATGGAATCAACACGTCTCCTTACCCTAACTCCGACATTTATTATCATAAACCAATATTTTTTTCTTCCCTTAACTTTTCTGCCCCCCCCCCCACCACCACCCTTTCAAGCAGTCGTAGAAAGTTTTCCCACCGGAGGATTTTGGACATTTTCTTCAGATTTTTTCTCAAAATTTTGGTGCAAAGAATGTGTGTTTTGCAATTTTTTTCGAGTGAAAAAGTACTTTTACTGCACTAACGCTTTTTGGTATGTCTGGCAATTTTACTGAACTCTTGCTATATTTGTATTTCAAAGGGTGTACATTTAAATATTTTTCGACGAACGTTCAAAGTGGGACAAACAAAAACGCGGGGACTCTTCAAGTGGAGTCCTCGGGGAACGGCGACAATACGCCTTAAGTCGTTTTTCTTCCTTTGATTAACCGACCTAAGTTTTTGTAAGCTGGTTTTTTTGGCACCGTATGCCGGTCGGTTAACGTACATGTGGACCGAGTCGGGAGCTCCGTCCAACCGACCTAAGCTCTTGGCACGGCGCGAAATTCAAAATTCTCATTGGAGAGATATGCGTCGGCATAGCCGATCACTTTTCCGTCGGCAACCCAAAAGATCCTGGATAGACCTAATGTAACAAATGTCACCAAAATTATCTTACCAGTGTTGCTACAGACTTTCCTTTCAGTCGCCTTAGTGCCCTCGGTGCCGTCTTCAGTTGAGTTTCAGCTCCAGTTCTCCACGATGCGACAATCCGATTGGAAGTAGACGCTGGGCGAATTGGTGTTAATCGAACGCACTGGCTCACGTAAGAAACCGGGCCGACATCAGTAGCGAAGGACATTGAAGAAGCGGGTCTGGCCAATCGGGACAGACAAGACCTCATTTTACTAGGGAGAATGGAGTTAATTATTATATCAGCGATAATAATTGGTAGGCTGACAGATGTATGCTAAGCCTATTTCCTATTCCTTCCCATAGTTGATATCTTCTAGCACGCTGGACACTTTATCATTTTCGACTTCGGACGCTACAGACTAATTTCATACTGAATAAAATGCTGGCCATTTGGACTTGGGATTCATGTTTTCTTGGTTGTTGCTGGATTTTTATTTTTGCATGTGGGTCGTAAGTCCAAAAAGCATACAAGGCTATCCTCTGTACCCACTGTCCGTTTTTCGTAAAAACAGACATTTTTTTGTTAGAAAAAGCCAATTTTTCTTCGAAATAGTCGATTGTTCTTAAAAAATATGGGTTTTCTTAAAAACAGTCGGTTTTTCGTCAAAACAGTCGCTTTTCCTGAAAAAAAGTCGGTAAAAATGACCAGCCTGTCGGTAAATACCTAGTCCTTATCATAAAATGCACCTCTTCTATATCGAACCTGAAGCAAGCCCCTCGACGGCTCGATCGGTTTGAGCGTTGGTAGGTGAAGCCGAAAGCTGAGGGTTCGAATCCTGCTTGAGGAGCATTTTTTTTTCAGTTTACTATTATTTTTGTTTCCATCTCAAGAGCTACTTCGGCTTCAAATTATGTCTTCGGTTTCAACTAACTGGCAACTGTAGCGGCTTGCACACTAACATTCACAAGCCCCTCAATAACCCAATTCGTTAAAGCATCTGTATGTGACGCCAAAGGTTGCTTGTCTCCATCCCCCTTGAAGTCAAGGAGCTTTTTCTGTTTCAGTTCACTATGTAAGCATACATTTTACGTGGTACGGACTTCACCTAATTCCGTATGGTGCAATCACAGACTTTAGGACAAGACTCTTGTCAAATCATGAAAATGGATAAAAGCCCATTGTATTGACCCACCGTCTTTTCCATATTTTTCTAGCCTCTTTTCTCTTGTATTTTCGAAAGTTCTGTTTATATGTTTATTTTCATACAAAAAGAAGGGGAAAACAACAATGGCCACTTTTTGGGCTGTTTAAGTACAAGTCTGTGATTTCTAGATGTAAATGCTGATGAGGGAAAAAAGGACAGCAACGCATTTGCTTCAGATTGCAAGCAGATAGGTATCTGATCATTTCATATAAGCCATTAATACAATATAATAGGCTATAATAAGTCTTTAGTTTTCAAAGCTAAACACAGTAATGCCCAGGGGCGTCGCTATGGGGGGTTGGTACCCCCAGGAAAGCCCGAAAAAGTCAGTAAGGCTAGTTCCGGTTTACCAAGAAAGTAAGTTGATATCCAGCTTGGACCTAGGCTGTTCTGGGTTCTCGAGCGTTTGAGACTTCAGGAATTGGGATTCTCAGTCGCATGTTTCGAGCTTTCCAGATAGACAATTTTATCACGATCTGTTATGTACCAATGTCTCTCACTTCATGTCAGAATCAGGCTGATTTTTCTTGTGGCGTACAATTTTCAAAATCTGTTTGTTTCTTGGCCCCAGGCTCCTGAGCATGTCTTTAGGCGGGAAGTTAAATTCTAAAACGACCATACTTTAAGGGTCCATCTTTATCCTGTGAACTTCTGCAATTCTTTCTTTTCTATCTGCGAATCTCTCTGCAATTTTCTATCTGAACAGTGACAAACATGTTAGGATAGTAAGTTCCGTGTTTTTCAAAACAGACAACGGAACACAGAACACGGAACACGGAACAGCGTACAAACGAGAAAATGAGAAACAGCGTGTTCGCTGTTTTGACAAAAATGGGACAAAGAGAGGAAACAGCGAACAGAGGCAAAAAACGCAACTAATGTTTGTGGTTGCACTGGTAGCAGACGTACCAGTACAAAAGTTATTTCAAAGATTATTTGAATAATCTTCGAGTTATTGTGTCGAGCGATTGTGCGAGTATTAAACCAGACGGACATACTTTATTTTGTATTAGGGTAAATTCTGACACGACTAGAACGAACGAGAAATGGGATAAAAGGCCCGCGTTGTGTAGCGTTGAAAAAACTTTGCCTTTGTATAATTGCCTTTAGAATTTCTGTTGTTATATAAGAATAGTCCAGTCTTCATCCTTTCAGAGAAGCTAAGACCTTCTTAGTATCTCGGCTATCTATTGATCTATCATTATTCAATTAGAGTCGTCTCGAAAAAAACAACGACTGGTATGGCCGTCGCTGTAAAATGTATCTTTCATTTTTGGCTGCGGCAGGGTTCTCTAATAACAGACGGCCTGGTTCGCGGTATTAAAGGACCCCTTTTGCTTTTCACTGTTTTCACACACCCAGTGACGACGGATGTGGTCTATTAACCTCTGAAATCTGCTTCTTAAGAAAATCTTTGTTTACCACTTTATTTTACTTTTCGCTTTTCAGATCTAGCTGAGATTGTGCGGGTTTGCCAGACAATAACTTGTTCGCAATACAGCGCCGTTGTGGTCAGGTGTTGCAAAACAGGATTTTTCTCCCATTTATACACATTTAACACACAATTTAAATTTGTTGCATACAAAATCCAACATTTTCTAACGAAGCCTGGACAGAGTCCACAAGCTCTAACAAAAGAATCCCTAATTTCGAAAGGAAAGTAAGTATTTTTTAAAAACACCATTTCCGTGCCATTTTATCGTGAAAAAACCATTTCTAGTAAGAGCTGGGCTTGAAAGTTAGTAATTTGGTTATCGAAATTAAAGCGAGTGAACATTTCAATTAAGTACGACGGGCACGGACCGGACCATCCATGTCTGGACCAAATTTGCCATAATGATATAATCTACTTTTAACCCTGAAAGAAAACATGGAATTAAAAATGAGGAAACATTGACACACACATTCAAGTCAAATTTACCTTAGTCAACTACGAGTCATTTTAGTGCACTAAAACGTCATGGCAGAATTGTACGTGGCGACTTTACTCTGTTAGTTGCTGCACTTCCCTGGGATTTAGGACTATGGAACGGACCCGAAAGGGGGTGCCTGGGGGGCACATCCCCTTTTTTGTTTTTCCGTTCACAAAGCAGGCCTTTGATTTTTACTCATTATAGTACAGTAGGCTAGTATAAAAGAAGTAAAGGACTAACAAAATACAGATTTTGCCTGAATCTGAGTTGCGCTGAAAAATATGATGGAATTCAAGCCTGATTCGAACCTGCCAAATTGTGCCCAATAGGGTATTTACGCACAGCAATCGTGAAACAATCAGCACCATCAGCCTTAATAATAACTTAACTACTGTACCAGTGTTACCACTAATTTCACTTCTAATAGATTAAGTCAAATTAGAGCCACAGGCTAAAGTTTTATAATCTTTGGCTATTCCTCTTAATTTACCAGTTTGATGGACAGGTTAGTGGAAACAAAGCTTGTCTAGAGTACAGGATACCTTGCTTTTTGCACCCATGATTCAAATATATGTCTGCAATCGCCACTGTTTCTTTTCAGCCTCTACACTAACTAAATGTGTGAAATTGAGCCTTGACTGAAAGGTTTAATTATTCTTTACAACCTGATATCTGCTTGGTCTTTGTCGAACAAAGTTGCAGCACTGCCAAATGACTTTCTTTCTAAACACCTGCTGACTACCTCCAATTCGTTTTGGCGCCACCTTTGGTTATCAATTTTCTTTTACACCTTTCATGGCTTTCTTTTGCACCGGGTAATCATTCAAAGAAGAAATTAATAGAAGTAAGTGAATGACATTTGATATCATTAATTTGCTCATAATGGATGTATTTTGATGTTTTACATCCAATCCTTGTGATTTTGTCTTTATTTACACAAGTTTACGAGAGGTAGCTAAAAATATGGGTAGCTCAAATACTAAACTGGTAACTGAGTAAGGTAACCTGTAGCACAAAGTTTTGCATTACTGGCATGACCGTCCAAACAAAATGCCAGCACAAAGCATAATAAATATAAGAAAACTAACTTTTAAACACAAGGATGTTTTGCTGGGAAATAATTTCATACTGTGTTGTGTCAAAAGAAAGAAACACACTTGGATATTACAGTAGAGGTATGCTTTTGTGAATGTTTGTTGACAGTGGACTTTGCTATTTTCATGCACTTGCTGTGTCTAAAGCTAACTACCAGTAAGTCAAAGTAGGTAATTAAGGGCATCTCAAAACACCAGTATAGGTATTTTGGGTCTTCATTCTACCATTTAGCCCAAAACTTCACTGTTCACATTAAAATAACTGTTCACATAAGCATACCTCTACTGTACCTGATATTAATTTCTTAATTTGTTATTTTCATATGATTTTGACAGTTTCTGAGCAACTCAAGAGCAGATTAAGAGCCGCTAAGTCTGACAGACAGCTGACACTGACAGAAGAGGCGAAGAAGGCGAAGAAGGCAAAAAGCAAAACCAACACAGCTTAAAGGAGTTATATCATAAGCATTCTAGCACTTGCAACGTCTATACCCCCACCAAAGACCTAATCCGACAGCAGGGTCATCTAGCAGTGAGGGTCAGGAGCGCCCGATATGGGGAGGATGGAATCATAGTTTGACTTTGGATCTAACAAAACATTTTTAATGTAGCAGGCATTTGGAAAATGTGTAGAAAAATTGAACTAATTATTTGCATTATCGATTTCTTTAAGTACCTATTGTGTTTTCTGATTTTTCTTGTTAATTCCAGTAAGTCCAAGGAATTCAGGATGTAAACTAGATAATAATAACCGAACGCCCTAAATTATACTAAATTCTTTATCGTGGTTTCTTGAAGATTCTGCATCTGGACTAAGATAATATTCAGCTTCCGAGACCAAAAAATGTCTAACTGGCCGATGATTTCTTCTGCCGACATATCTCCACAGGATGATATGCTTAGTTGTTTTAATCCCTTTTACATGACACTCAATGTTCTCAAAGGTTCTAGTAATCTTCTGAGAAGCGAAAGGAGGAGATCAATGAATAGATAATTAGCAACAGCAATGCGGATTGGCGTTCAAGAGTGTTCAGGAGTGAGTTGTTTTCAAGTAATTTGTGGATAACGTTGGCTACCGTGAGGATTTTGGGGAAGACAAAGGTAACAGTGTGTTCATAAAAATCTGACTCATCGGAAAATGATGGTGTCTCCCACCTGCCACCTTCTCCTCATGAATCAAAAACTTTAAATCTGAGAAGTGAGTAAGTTATCCATTGACTTGCATCTGGTTGGGAAATTTTAAGAACATGTGGGAACGTACATGAACTATTATTTAGGTTCCAGGCCAAGTCTTCAAACCTGCTTCAAACACATCAAAACCTGAAGAATATTGTTCATCGAGTCAGCGCGGCCAACTCGTTTTGAAATTACTGCCTATTTTTTCTCGAACTGCCATCTGTCAGACAGAGAAGACATCGCCCGGATTGGGATTGCGCCTGCTGCTGATAAGCAAATTTGAGTATAGTTGTGAAGGTATGGACGAAGTAAAAGCAAAAAAAACTCTCTCTGAAAGAAGGTGAGACGCCGCCTTTACTTCGGTTAACTTACAATTTTTTGTTGCATGAGTCTTAAATTTGAGCACTCTTTAGGCTCGGATTTGACTGCCATCTTGAAGGGGGTTCAAAAACAAATAAACTCTATTCAGGACGACAGATGGCGTCGTCGATTGTAAATTGAAGAATGAGCAGTAAAAGAATAATAACTTTAGAAAGTTAACCTTACCATTCCGAGGTTAGGCTAAATTGTCTGTATCTGGCCTTGAAGAAGTCAAGGAGACCAGAAAACGTGAAGTAGGCTTTAGTTTTCTTTTCTTAGGTCCCAAGTTGGCTTCTATACATTCACCAGAGCCCCATATGGGCCCCGGCATGCAACACTTGGGTAGTTAGCATTATTGGATTTATTTTATTGTGCGATACTGCGAACACACGATCAGGATTTCCCGGCCAGATTTTCTTCCAAAAACGCCCGAAAATTCTGTCTCAAATCCGTGCTGGAATTCTAGTTTGCGAGCACCCGACCCTGATCGTCTGTTCCAAAGATCGTGTCAGTAGGCAAGGGTCTTTTTGGCAAGGGTCCCCGTCCCGTCTGGCTGTCAATCTTCAGGATCAACGTCTAAAAAAGAAGATTGACAGCCTGACAGGGACCTTTGCCAAGAAGGGCCGAAATATCGCTGATGAAGAATCGTAGCTGACGTATTCGTTGGATACACTATTTGAATACTTGTGTCAAGCATCTGGCAACAGTGATTGGAAAGTGTTATTTAGTTTAAACGTTTTTGGGATCCCAAAACGTAAGTTGAGGGATACGGTACCTATGACAAAAGTTGTCCGTCTGTCCGTCCGTCTGTGAGCACGATTACTCTTGAATGGAAAGAGATATTTTGATGAAACTTGGTGTGAGGATTCTTTGGGTCAAGGGAAAGGTCGAGATGGGCTATGTATCCCTACATCTAGGGGTGGGGGTTCAAATTAAGGGGCAAACAAAATATTTTAAACAACCAATGAGATAGCTGATTAGGGAGTAAGAACACATGCTGAACACGATTATGAAAACTATTTTCCTGCCGGACAAGTAGTTCTCCCGGAATCCGGCTAAAACCGGAAAGTCTGTCAAAAGTTAAAGTTTTATTTGATGTTGCTTAGATGTTCGATTTAGGGGTAAGCAGACATGCTGAACACTTAAATTGAAAATTATTTTCTACCCGGACAAGTAGTTCGCCCGGTATCCGGCCAAAACCCGAATATCTGTTGAAAGCAAAACTTTTACTTGCAGTTGATTAGATGTCCGATTCAGGGGTGAGAAAAGATGCTGAATCCGTATATAGCACATTTCTTACCCGGACCTATAGTTCGCCCGGAATTCGGCTGAAACCGGAAAATTTATCATTAGTTAAATTTGTATTTGAAGTTGATTAGATGTTCGATTTAGGGGTAAGAAGATAAGCTGAATTCGTTTTTGAGCTTTATTTTTTCGCCGGACACGTAGTTGCGGAATTCGGCCGAAACCGGAAAATTGGCAGAAGTAAGGCAAGAAGTGCTGATCGGTTTCGTCAAAATAGATATGACTTATATAGGTGTAAATTCTAATACTGAATCCGTATGTGAACTTGGTTTCTCAGATGATTAGCCATTTGGCCTTAATCTGTTTCTAAATTGTAGTAGTAAATATGTTCAAGGAGTCTTGCGAAGAGATCTGGCGAAGACCGAAATGCTGGATCAAATTTTGAACTTTTGGGATCCCATCGAAACCTTTGGCCTTCTTTGTATTCTCAGTATACCCCTGCCCCAGCGTTAGAGCATGATTATCAAAAAAGGTCTTAATGTACTAGACCGAGGTGGACCGAGGTCGGTGTTAGGGTGCCCAATGTTTGGCATATGGCAAACGTTTGGCATTCAGCGTTAGGCATCCAAAACAACGGATAGTCACTACCGGAATACCTTCAGTTTTTTAGGGATATCCGCTTACCCTTCTAATTGTTGCAGGAGGGCACGGCAACTAAGCAGCGAGGTCAGCAGTACACACTGTCACTAAATAAGTCGTGGTCGAAAAAAGACTGACTGAAATCAGCTTGTGAATCCGCTCATTTCGGTCTACAGATTCCCCAATTTGTTTATTTTAGCCAGTTATGAAAGGAGAAAGTCGTAGAACCAAATGGTAAGCTGCCACGTAGTGTGCGAAGGAGGCTACAACTGATCTATGATTTTGGTTAAGTTGTGTATTACGCTAGGTCTGTTTGGGGTTACATGCTGTTATAATTTCCGGGAAACGATGAAATTTGAAATCTTGCCAGTAATTCTGGACAAGGATGAAAAAGAAAAAACCAAGAAATATCAGATGTCAAGCTAGAATCTTTCGATGTTTCTACTCAAGTTCATTTTCCAGCTTGAGCAGCTTAAGCCTGAAAAGGACCCTTGCCAAGAAGCGCCGAAATATAACACTAATATAATGCAGTTGACGACTGACGTATCCGTTTTGCAGTGTCAAAGATGAAAATGAGACTATGGAGTCTGCTACGTAGGCTATTGTTCAAATGAATAGATGCCTACTATGGTGTGTAGCTTGGTGCCAGAGCAAAATAACACTAGGCAGTAGCGCCAAGACCTATGCTTTTTATGTATTGCAAAAGGGTTATACTTGTAGCGCCGCCAACCATGCTTGCGGCATTTAAAGCGAGACAAACTTGCGGGTTTAGAAATTTCTAGTAAAGCAAAAGTGCGGTCTGAACACGGCAAGGAAACAATGAAGGCTGTATCATTTTTGTTTCAACCTTCAGAATATGAAATTATCGGAGCCAGCGTTGGTGAACGACTGAATGAGTTTGAGCAGGGACGTTCTCTGTCGCTAGTGGTGCTAGTACCTCTGCTATTTGAATGTGTGTCAATTTTATTAAGTCTTGGCGCTACTCTCTAGTGTTATTTTGCTCTTCTTCGGTGCCCACAGAACGCGAATCTTCCGCGACGCGAATATAATTCGGTCGGGAGTTCAAATGACGCTGCGCGAGTTTTTGCCGCTAGTGGCTCCGAATTCGCCTAGTTGAATGCCAAGCTTAATACGACGTGCGTGGGGTTGCGCCATTCACAAAATTTAGAGAGTGACTTTTGACCAAAAACAGAGAGTGAATGGGATTAAAAATGTATTCTTGTGAAAAAACTTGAAATGGCCACTTTTGGTTAGAATCACCGCTGCAAGAATGACACATTAGTTTTTTTTTATGAAAAAAACTGAAATGGTCAATTTCTGTCGGATTGCCGCTGCAACAACTACACACCTGAACGTTAATTCAAATAGAGTGTATTAATTTCATACGTAGCACAAGAGCGACAAAAACAAAATAGAGCGACAATTGATATTATCGAGTGACATGCGGTAACCCTGTTTGCAAGTGCGGCTTCGCAGTGTGCTGTTTATGCAGCAGAAGGGGGAGTGGATCGTGCGAGTGACTGGTCACTTCTGTCGCAAGGTGTATACGGTCCCTGCCTGCCTCCGTGTCTCCAGGCCTGACTCCGGGCCTGCCTCCGGGCTTCCGGGACTGCCTCCATGCCTCTCTGCCTCTTATCTGTGTACGCCAAAAATTTAAGTGAGTAGCTCCTCGGGATCTTGATCCTCTTTTGGTGAGTAGCCCCTCGGCGAGTAGCCCCTTTTGGTGAGTAGCCCCTCGGGATCTTGATCCTCTTTTGGTCCGACGATCCGACCGTGGTAACTGATCGTGGTATCTGAAAAGTGATCTCACTTTCAAATTGGTGAGAAAGAAGTTTAGCACTTAGTGATGTAACTGGATATCTGTTTTTCTTTTGGGACGACTTCGAAAAACACAGTTTCGGCAATAGTCGTTTTTGCAGAGCAACCGTGTATCAGATACCATGGTAACTGCAAAAACGACTAATTGTAGATTCAGTTACCGTGGTAACAGATACCATGGTATCTGCAAAAACGCTACTATCATTCATTTATAATTTCCAGTTGAACTTCGGTGTTCTGTAAGTGGGTGTCTAAATATATTTTCTCAACGGTATGATAGCTATACACGAAAATTTTGCACAATTACAAATTAAACTAGAAAGTTTTTTATTTCACCAGTTTTCTTATTGGACTTGAGTCTCCTGGAATCCAACAGGAATATGTAAAGCCAAAATATGCCCGGTTTGGAAACAGGCGACGTCTTTGGTCTTGTTTTAGTCGAAAACGCTTGCGTCCTAAAGCTAAATTTCAGCCTAACTGACGGAGACAGATTGTCTACAGCCGAGGGGTTGTCCACCTTTTATTTTAGTGTACAGCAAGTACCCGGTGCCAGGCCGGTGCCGGCACCGGTGGACACCAGCCGGGACCGGTTACCATGACTTAAAACATTAAAGGACCTGTCTTGTCTTAGCTGTAATACTAAAGCAACCTACTTCCATAATCATTCCATATATTTCTAAACCCGGAGGTCCCAATTTCATATGGTACATTCTAACCCCTCTAACAACAAGACCAAAGGTTTCGATGGGATCCCAAAAATCTAATATTTGATTCAGACAATTGCGAACGAACTACCATATACTTGTCCACACAAAAAAAAGTTCAGAAACGAATTCAGCGTCTCTTCTTATCCGTATAAAGAATATCTAATCAACTTCAAGTAAGACTTTAACTTATAAAAAGAAACGTTTCAACCGGATTCCGAACGACCTATATCTCCCGGTAAAAAGAAAGAAAGAAGGTTATCATATACAGATTCAGCGCATCTTCTTACACCCAAATCTGTCATCTAATCAACTTCAAAGAAAACTTTTGCTTTTAACAAATGTTCCGGTTTTGGCCTGATTCCGGGCGAACAAGTTGTCCGGGTAGAAAATACTTATCATATAAGTGTTCAGCATGTCTTCTTACCCCTAAATCGAACATCTAATCAATTTCAAATAAAACTTTTACTTTTAACAGACTTGCCGTTCTCGGCCAGATTCCGGGCTAACTACTTGTCCGGCAAAAAAATGATTTTCACCATCGTGTTCAGCATGTCTTCTTACCCCTAAATCGAACATCTAACCAACTTCAAATAAAACTTTTACTTTTAACAAACTTTCCGGTTTCGGCCGGATTCCGGGCGAACTACTTGTCCCATGACAAAAAAGTTTTCACCATCGTGTTCAGCATGTCTTCTTACCCCATAGTCGACTATCACATTATATGTTTACAAATATTTCATTTGCCCCTTAATTTAAACCCCCTCCCCCACCTCTAAATGTAGGGCTACAGAGCCCATCTACGAACTCGACCTTACTCTTGACCCAAACAACCCTCATACCAAGTTTCATCAAAATATATCATTCCCTTCGGCAGTTATTGTGTGCACAGACGGACAACTTTTGCGATGTCATAAGGATCCCTCCACTTACGTTTTGGGATCCCAAAAACACGCTTGATTTTCTCACTTGCCCTGTTTCGCTACCTTCGATTTGTATCACGCTGTCTATGTCTGCGAGAAGTTTTCCATCCGTAAAACCGGTTATCTGAATTGTTTCCCTGTTTTCGCTGTAAGTCAATGGGTCTCGGAAAAGGCTTAAAACAGCCAAAACCGTGGGTTATTTGTTGAAAGCACAGCCTAGTTTCAAAGTATTCAAATATTTTAGAATACTGGAAGTTGAGTAGTTAATAGTGAGAGGGGTCATTTAACATCACCATGTTTAGAGCAGGAACCGCCTACTTTACGGGCGGCACCGCTAGTTTCTGCCGCTGCCGATCGTGGGCCCTCGTTAATGTCATGATCGAAAATAGGAAAAATAAATTGTCTAACAGTGTGAGGCGTAAGTAGACTGGATTATAAACGTCTGGTAACTGTTCTTAACATGTAAACTTCATCGGAAACGTTTTTCCGACCTTTCCTTTATTATATAATCACGGTACTGGAGCATAACTTGAAATGAGATCCTGGTGTTTTCAGCTTTTTCCACTTCTCTTATCCTATTGCCCGCTTTTTCCAGCTTCGAGTCAAATCCTGCTTCCTAATTGGTAGCTGTGCATTCTTTATTGGTAGCTTCAGTTTTTAGTTGGTCCCCCTCTGCAGACCACATGATATCATTGAGTCATTGACTGCTACCTATCGGACCGGCTAGAAACTGCACTTGGTTGGAGTTGAGTTGTCTGCTAGTGTCTCTGCTTCCCAGTACTCCAGTACCAACCAACAGGTTGCGACCCTCACCCCCATTTCCGGATTCTAACTATCCGCATTTGCTGACATACTCCACTTCGCTTACGGAATTATTTCTCGAAGTCCAAGGGGGACCTCAGATGCTATGATGGATATAGGTGTTAACTTAATATCGTCAGGAAATAATCGCCCGTTTCCAGTAGCTCGCGGAACATCCAAGAGGACCTGGCAAGAAAACTCCGGTCCAAAATTAGCCTCCAAATCAGAACTTGAGGAATTTTCAGTCGCTTCGGAGTTCGATCGTGTGTCGTTACGTGTGCTCTAGCATAAATTAGCGATTAAATCCAGTGCGTGGAACACGCGTGTGAACGTCAATCAGTAGTGACGTCATAGAAATGGCGGATACAGGGGGACAAGGAGATGTAAAGCCTACCATCTCTACTGCCATTCGAGGCGCTTTATGCGAACGTGAGTGAAGTTATGACACTGCCGCCTTGCTAGACCCGCATTTTAGTGCAACGAGAAATATATCACCTCATATATCGAAGATGCAGATTTCTTTGTCCTTCGTTCTTTAGTTGTAGGACAATATTATCGTATGCCCACGTCCATCCTCTTGTGAAACTTACCATTTGTCCCAAAATCCTGAAATATATCGAAATCTTTCGGATATAGGCTATAGAAGAACTCCATGGTTACTGTGCTACTCTTTATACAAAAGTGAAGATTAGAGTTTAACACCCTATCGTGTCCGCCTACGTGCAGCTAGGGTTGTAGTCCTGCGATCTCACAGACCAGTATCCTTCTCTTCCTTCACTCTTTCTGTCGAACTATCTTAAAGTCCCGGGTCTTTGCGAACTGTCATTTATCCCCTAGCTCCCTATTTTGCACGGAAGTATTTACCTGTTGCAGAAAACGGAGAAGAAATCCCCAAGCATAGATTTATCCGTTCACGGGGAAGCTACCTGTAGAGGCAGGTCTGAAAAATCCATAGAATCCCAAAGGCTTTGATTTTTTATTGCATTTTGACTAGCTGTGTCGGGAACGTTTTTATTTTATTTTTTCAGACCCGTGTTTGTAGCTGTGGTTGTTTTAAGAATGGGGCGTTTTTGGTCGTGGACACTGGGACGTGTATGGTCGTGGACCCTTTTGGGGTGTTCTGCTAGGTAACCTTCTGAGAGTAGACAGAAAGCACCTTCGAGCATACGGCAGACATGATACAGGGAACATCTCTAATAAGAAATTGTCTCGCTGACTGTGGACCCCAAAAACAAGACCACAGGTTTCGATGGGATCCCAAAAGTCTAACATTTGATTCAAACAATTGGTTCATGTCTTCGCCATTCAGTCTTCGTCAGATTCCTTGAATATTTTGAGTGTTAAAATAAAGTTCACAGATGGTCTCGCTGTCCCGATACCGAATCTCTAATCGATTTCAGAAACAAGATTGAGCTTTAACCAAATTTCCAGTTTCAGCCGAATTCGTAATGAACCATTTGTCAGCAAGAAAACTAAGTTCAGATATGGATTCAGCGGACCTCCTTACCCCCTCGATGAATATCTTATTAGCTTATAATGCATAGATGTTTTTACCGTAAATTCGAAACCCTCCTCTGCCTCTAAAGGTACGATACAGGACCCATCTACGAACTTGACCTGTACTTTACCAGTGAATCCTCATTGAACAACATCCTCGCTTGAGCAACATATTTCCTTGTTTGAACATTATATATCAACCCCTTCGACC
Organism: Branchinecta lynchi; assembly: GCA_023053575.1. Taxonomy (NCBI): domain Eukaryota; kingdom Metazoa; phylum Arthropoda; class Branchiopoda; order Anostraca; family Branchinectidae; genus Branchinecta; species Branchinecta lynchi. The sequence continues at coordinate 12,381,004 of JAKZAP010000012.1, read as the reverse complement.
TTCGATGACACTAGATCTCTCCGACGTCCATAGAATAAACAAATGAATGTCTTTTGCCCCTTAATTTGAAACCCGCTCCCCCACCCCTAAATGTAGGGCTACAAAGCCTATCTACGAACTCGACCTTATTCTTGACCCAAAAAATCCTCACACCAAGTTTCATCAAAATATCTCAGTCCCTTCGAGAGTTATCGTACGTACAGACGGACAGACAGACGCCGGATAGACGGACAACTTTTGCGATGTCGTAGGTATCCCTCCGCTTACGTTTTGGGATCCCAAAAATGGGATGAAAATGTTGGGTCTGTGCTTTTGGTGGGATCCCAGTTTTCAAATTTCATACCTCACTTCCACCTCACTGAGACTGACAGCTTCTTCATAGATCGCCGAATCATCCTTCTTTTTTTTTTCAGCAGCGTGGCGTAATTATTTAGTTGATTTTTCAACAGCTTGGCGATTTGCCTCATCGTCACTTTTAGTCAAAGAAATCGTTTATGATGGAATGAGAAATTGCCTGCAAAGTCATTTTTGGGATCCCAAGTGTTGTCCGTCCGTCCGTCTTTTAGCACGATAACTCTCGGCGGGAATGAGATATTTTGATGAAACTTGGTGGGAGGATGCTTTGTGTCAAGGGTAAGGTCAAGTTCGTAGATGGGCTCAGGAGCGTCACGACTGGGGGAGGGAGGGGGGACGCCCCCCCACTGCCGTCGGCCAGTCGGTAAAAATAACCGAGTCGGCGCGAAGCGCCGCGATTTTTCGTCAAAACAGTTGATTTTTTCATGAAAACAGTCGGTTTTTCTGAAAATTGGTCGATTTTTCGTCAAAATAGTCTGTTTTTCCGAAAATCAGTGGATTTTTCTGAAAACCAGTCGATCTTTTTCGAAAATGTCATTTTTTTGTTGTCGAGAACAGCAGAAAAAGTCGGTAAAAATTACCAACCAGTCGGTAAATACCTCGTCCCCCCCCCAACGTTTTGGCTAGTAACGTCTCTGGATGGGCTCTGTAGCCCTACATTTATTGGTAGGGGAGGGGGTCCAAATTAAGGGGCAAACAATGTGATAGTCGATTGTGGGATAAGAGAACACGAATGTGCAAAACATTTTATCATCCGACAAGTAGTTTGGCCCATCTAACTTTTTCCAGAGGATTTTCAGAAAAAGTTTGACCAAAGTATCGTAACCCTTTCAAGAATTATCATAATAACAGAAAGACGGCCCTGGCCGTCACTACTGGTTTAGGAGCCCAAAAAGTTATAATCGTTGGATGCCGCTAGAAATAGTAATACCACCAGGAGTAATTGTGGGACAAGAGAACACGAATGTGCAAAACATTTTCTCATCCGACAAGTAGTTTGTCCGGAATCCGACACAAACCGGAAAGTTGCTTAAAAGTAAAAGTTTCATTTGAAGTTGATTAAACGTTCGGTTTAGGGGTAAGTAGACATGCTGAACACTTATTTGAGAAGCGTTTTCTAACTGGACAACTAGTTCGCCCGGAGTCCGGCCAAAACCGAGAAATTTGTTAGAAGTAAAAGTTGTATTTGAAGTTGATTAGATGATAGATTAAGGGGTAAGAACAGACGCTGAGTCTGAATATGACATCTATTTTTTAACCGGACATATAATGCGTCCGGAGTCCGGTTGTAACCGGATTTTTCTTATAAGCTAAAGTCTTATTTTAAATTAATTTGATGTTCTGTATCGGGATAAGGAGATACGCTGACGATTCTGAATTTTCTTTTTTTGCTGGACAAGTAGTTCGCTGGGAATTCGGCAGAAACCGGAAATTTGGCAGAAGTAAAGCAGGAAGTTTCGGTCAATATCGTCAAAATAGACACGGCTTATAGAGGTACATCTGAACTTGGTTTTCTCTGATGATTAGCCTGGTGAAGACTGGATCAGGCGAAGACAAGACCCAGTTGTCTGGATCAAATATTAGATTTTTGGGATCCCATCGAAACCTTAGGTCTTGTTTTTATAACATACTCATTTTTGTATAGCCCTCATCTTGCAGATCGTGCGAGAGGCATTGGGCCTTCCTGTTTAGCCAACTGGCTTTGAATACTAGAAATAAATCATGTAGAAGAAGGTCCCAATACTTTGCCGTTGTTTGGGCGTGTGACTTGCCCAATGAACAAGACCAAATGTTTCGATGAGATCCCAATGTTTATCTGAATCCTTCGTCCAGACCATCGGGTCTTTTAGATTATTAGTCTTCATCAGATCCCGTCATCATGTCATTTATCATCCAATCCGGCACCAAGCCAGTGTCTCTAATTTCCAATAAAGATTACATGGGGAATAACCAAAGGACGTTCCGGCATATTTTAACACCTCATCATGTCATCTTATCCATGGTTTGCACTGCTGCGATTTCGCGCAAAATTCTGTGTCATGCAACATATGACACAAATCGTGCGACAAGCAACGCAGCAAGATATTAGCATTAGCAAGGTATTTCAAATGATCTGACATAACGCATGCGATTCTTGAGGGAAAGAAAAGAAAAAACAAAGACTAGTTAATTTTCAAGATTAAAAATTGCTCCACCTTGGTCTGACTGTAATCCTAGGATGGCTGAATGCAAAATATCTTTTGAATAAACTTGTATTAACCTGTTTTAAACAAGATGGCATATGGGGTTTGACTGAAAATTTCGTGATGATGGTTGGTATTCAGAAGGGTAATTAACGTAGCAGGGACCCATACATTTCCTGTTAAGTTTCCTTAACATGAAATTTATGGGTCCCTGGTGGTAGTGGGAACGTCCATGCGATTCTGTCGCATGTCGGAACATCAAAGAAAAAATCGTGTCGCACACGAAGCAGCAGTGTGAACCAAGGGTTATAGACACTCACTGCTTGATTTAGGCAATTGCAATAACTGCCGAAAGTCCGCGTCTTGCCGGGTTCTGGGCCTAGTATAGGTCCGGCAAAAAGTGCTAAAAGGGTGTTAAACAGTACCCTGATTCAGCATGTTTTCTTAAAGGACCCCTCGCGCTATTTACTCTTCAACTTACAGGATTTTAAAACATTTGAATACCTTAGTACTAGGCTGTGCTCTCAACAAATAACCCGCGGTTTTGGCTGTTTTAAGCCTTTTCCGAGACCCGTTGACTTGTAGGAAAAATAGGCAAACAGTTTACAAAACCGGCTTTTCTGATGGAAAAGCTTCTTGCAGACAACCGTCGACAGCGTGGTACTGGGGTCTCCGGGTTTAGAAATGTATGGAGTGATTATGGAAGTAGGGTGCATTAGTATTATAAGTAATTTGAGACAGGTCCTTTAACACTATTTCAACGCTAACCAATTTTTAGATAAGTCTGTTCCATTGAACAAATGTCCGGTATCTGCCGCATTTGAACGGTTTATTTGCTATGCGCGAAAGTAAACTTCATATATAGATTCCACATGTATGTTTGTCCCTGTATCGAGTCTTTAACGGACTCCAGAAAACTTTTTGCTTCAGCCGAATTTTCGGTTGGGGTTGGATTCCGGACGAACTACTTATCCGGCAATTATGTAAAGCTCAAATACGAATTCTACATATCTCATTATCCCTACATCGGAACACTAGTCAACTTCAGATAACACTATTACTTTTATCGAATTTTCTGGTCTGGCTTCGACAGCACTACTTTTCCGACGAGTAAACAAGTTTCAGATATGGATTGAGCATTTCTGCTTACTCCTAAATTGACTATCTAATCAGCTTTAAAAAAAATTTCGTCCCTTAAATTGAACCCCCTCCTCCACCCTTAGGAGACCCGTCGTACTTATGGTAGTAATTCATTCTACTTCACTAACAATCTCCTCCATTCTCGTTCCTGAGATTCTACACTTCATAAGCGAACCAATATCTCCTCTGTTAGCGGGACCTGATCATCACGCTTGCCAAGTTTTCTCGTCTCACGAGCTTATTGGTTCGGAGATCGGTTATGCAACTTTTGCCAAGATACTTCAGTAATAATCTCATCCATTTTCTTTCCCGAGATTACGCTTCATAAGCGAACCCTATCCCCTCTATCAGCGTGACCTGATCATCACGCTTGCCAAGTTTCATTGTATCTACGAGCTTATTGGTTCGGAGATTGTTTATGCACATTTTGTCAAGATACTTCAGTAATAATCTCATCCATTTTCTTTGCCGAGATTACGCTTCATAAGCGAATCCTATCTCCTCTATTAGCGTGACCTGAACATCACGTTTGCCAAGTTTTATTGTCTCCACGATCTTACTGGTTCGGAGATCGGTTATGCAGATTTTGCCAAGATTGCAAGGCAAGGGACATGGAAAGAGGTTAAAAACAGCCGAAGCCTTGTGTAATTTTCTGTAAGCATTGCTAAGCTTTAAAATTGTCAACTAGCTCAGAACATTTGAGCAGAAGCACTATGTTGCGCCAGATGTCCTTCCAAGATAAGACTACAAGGCCCATCTATGGTTTTGGCTTTTCGCCCATCTAACTTTGACCAGAGATATTCAGAAAAAGCTTGACCAAAGTATCGTAACCCTTTCAAGAATTATCATGATAACAGGAAGACGGCCCTGGCCGTCACTAATGGTTTAGGAGCCCAAAAAGTTATAATCGTTGGATGCCGCTAGAAATAGTAATACCACCAGGAGTAAACTGTTGTCCCAGAACTGATGAACATATTAGGCATTTTTCCGCGACACAATTCTGTGCCACAGAGTTCCGAGTGTTAGTCGCAGAAACACGATTGTGTGCTACACAGTCGAGCCACAAGTTGAGACTCGCGGAAACGCCCTTTTGTCTTAGTCGTAGGCGGTAATTTCAGTTGTCCGAAGATATAGATAAAACCGAGATAAATCTCAGTTAATAGATTTTCAGGCTTTCTATCATACCATCCTCTGCAAAAAGTATCCTTAGTTTATTTCTACAAGCTTCTGAGAGTAGTTGTTTTGACATTATTTTGCTGCTGAATTTGAATTTTCCGCCAATCGAGCCACAAAATCGACAATTACCTCGGCCGTTGTTAGTCGAATTCGAGCCACGAAGCGAGCCACACAAATTTTCTTGGTCGCGGAAACACACTTGTTGGCCGCACAAAAGGAAAACGCCTATTGTTTTGATCATAACGTGTGTTTTGTAAATTCAATAACGTCACGAAACTTCTAAGACTCGTCCTTAAGTCCATCCAAGTACAAAATGTTGGTTCTGTATCTGTATCACCGGGATCGGGACGGAGGTTTAGAAACGAAATGCCCGAACAGTTTGACTGGGGTATCCATAATATAGTTTAGATTTACATAATAATATCAGCTTCTCAGGAGATAGCAGATTTGACAACGAAAAGAAACAAGACCTAAGGTTTCGATGGGATCCCACAAATCTAATATTTGATCCAGACAACTGGGCCTTGTCTTCGCCAGATCCAGTCTTCGCCATGCTAATCATTCCAAGTTCAGATACTATAAGCCATATCGACGATACCGACCGAATCTTCCTGCTTTACTTTTGCCAAATTTTCGGTTTCGGCCGAATTCCGAGCGAACTACTTGTCCGGTAAATAAAGAAAATTCAGAATTGAATTCAGCGTACGGTATCTCCTTATCCCTATAAAGAACGTCTAATCAATTTCAAATAAAGCTTTAGCTTCTAAAACAATAACGGTTACAACCGGACTCCGGACGAATTATATGTCCGGTTAAAAAAAATGATAGTCATATACAGACTCAGCGTCTCTTCTTACCCCAAAATCTGTCATCTAATCAACTTCAAATAAAACTTATTACTTTTAAAAGTTTTTCCGGTTTTAGCCGGATCCGGGCAAATTAGTTGTCCGGGTAGAAAATGCTTTTCACATAAGTGTCCAGCATGTCTGCTTACCCTTAAATCGAACATTTAATCAACTTCAAATCAAACTTTTACTTTTAACCAACGTTTCGGTTTTTGCCAGATTCCGGGCGAACTAGTTGTCGGACGAGAAAATATTTTGCATATTCATGTTCAGCATGTCTTCTTACCCCGTAAGCGACTATCAAAGAGTCCTCGCACCAAGTTTCATCAAAATATCTCACTCCGTTCGGGAGTTATCGTGCTAACAGACGGACAACTTTTAAGATGTCATAGGTATCCCTCCACTTACGTTTTGGGATCCCAAAAATAACTCATGAAGTTGATTTGAGTTTCGTCTGAAGTTCAAGAAACCGTGCCAATCATTTATTTCTTATAGCCGGCGACAAATCGTTATTCGAATGCATCGTCGAATCACCAACCGACGTCACCACCACGTGGCTAAAGGACAATCGCCCATTGGACGACAAGCTTGCCGACCGCGTTATCGCCCGCGAATCAGGAAAGACACGACGATTGAGCATCATGAACTGCCGACTCTCCGACGCCGGTCTGTATACGGCAAGGATTACGAATGACGCTGGCTTTGCCTTCTGCTCTGCACAGCTGATTGTACAGGAATGTAAGCACTTACACCACTAATTGCATAGAGACAAGCGCCCAGGTTTTTCGATCATTTGCGTTGCCGACGGCGTTCCCTCTTTTCGGTTTTCTTTACTTGTTAATGTATTGTTCCTAGTAGCGTACTCTTTGGATTACTGTTCATAATATTATTCCATCGTGTCTTCTCTTAAGTGGGACACAACTAATTTATTTTTTTTAGACAAAAGGGCAATCTGAATCAGCGGCAGATAAGACAAACGCGCCCTAAAAACAGATTTACTTAAATCAACTAAGCAACAAGTGGTAGCAATCCGCTAGTACGGTTCTCTCCCCCATAGGATAACTTCGAGTTTTGTAGAAAACATAAAAAAATCCCCCTAGAAAGTAAGACAAACAAGTTTCTCAAAGTACCAGGGAGATACAGATACCAAAAATAAAGCCAGTTCATTATCCTATCGTCCTAAAGATAAAAATTAATATCCCTTCTTTACGTAAAAGGAAACATTTCAAAAGCCATATAAATTACGTTTATTCATTACTACATACATACGAAGAAAACATTTTAAAGGACCCGTCGTTCCTATAATGCCAATGTAACTTACTTCCGCGATTGCAGTCATTAATTCTTGAGCCGGAGACCAAAATTGAATATGCCACATTCTAAGCCCGCTAATGGTCTATGTACACACTGCGTAAAATCCGAGCGTATTTTGAAATCCGAGCGTATTTTACGCACGTTTTGAGCTTGAAAAGATTTGTAGCAATACGGACGTATTTAGATACAAAACGGACCGATTTCTCAAATATGTCCGTATTGCTAGAAATGTTTTCAAGCTCGAAACGTGCTTAAAATACGCTCGGATTTCAAAATACGCTCGGATTTTACGCAGTGTATAAACCCACCATAACGATACCTCACTAATCTTTGCATTTGCGTCTGTTTACTATTTACCATGCACATTATGCTTCCGAGGGTTGCTCGCATATCACGCTATTGAGGCGTAAAACCGGTTATCTGAATTTTGCACGGTTTTTGCTAGACGTCATAGGGCCTTGGAAAAGGCTTAAAAAAGCCAAAGCCGGGGAGAATTTGTTAGCAGATCCTAGTTTTGCAGTATTCAAATAGTTGTATATATTAGAACATAAACAGTAACTGTATAGTGCAAGATATGCTTTAAAGGCATCTGCATATAAGAACCTAAGCGACAGTAAGTAAATAAGTAATTTATTTGTAACCCGCCACTTTGAAAAAGAGGAGTAAATGAAAGAAAATAAATAAAACACTTAAACATACAGAAAAAGACACTTAATTTTCCGTCTTCGGTCAGGAAGCAGTGGATAAGGTCGTGCGCTGGTCCTACAGATAAATCATTTCAGTGGAACGCCCTTGGCAGTCGCCGAATGATCGGAAAATGAATTGCTCCGAACAGATGTAACATCCTTGCCTGGGATTGCACTGGTTGTTACATCTACCCGAAGATTTACTCGTTCACATTCAGGAGCATTGCCTAGATAGGACGCCCTTGAAATATACCCAGTTCGGAAATGTGAGGACAAAAGCATTTATAAAACAGGCAAATTAATGAACCTTTGTGGAAAATATTTGGAGTGTCTTGCGACTATTTTATATTTCTTTGTTCTTTGTCCTTTTTTACTGCACTTATGCCCTTGGGAAGTGCGTCCCAAATTCTTGATTCATTCATCTTTTGAAACATGCCGTAACTATTTATACCCGAATCGTCTTTGGTGCCATATGCCAAACTTCTCCCAGGGCCCCAACTTCAAAAGGTGTCCGAACCAGGTGTCAAAGTAGTAAATGTACATTATAAAAATTATACTTGTTCATTTCATTTCTGGCTCTGCCCTTCTATTTTCTAAGGTCAGCTCACTTAAATAAAAAATAATAGATAGATAGATAGATATTTATTAACACTGGAAGCCCTAAAGGGCCATGGTTAATACAAATACAGAGAACAAAAAAAAAGAAAAACTAACTTCAAATATAAAGTAAAACTGTCTAATCTACCAAGCCCGACTGAAGTACCTAGGGACCCTGGACTTCGGTGTCTGTGTCCATCGTTTTTTCCTCGGTAGTTCTCAGTGAAACTGTCTTATCTAGGTAGTGTGTTTAAAGACAAGGCGAACGAATAAATCCCTGTCTCTAGCTAACTTTCTCTTTGCATAACGAAAGGTCATGTGCTTTCGCTGCAGGCTTGCTTTCTTCATCCCTATTTTCTCCAGGGTAGTGACCAAGTCAGAGCAAAGTAACACTAGAAATAGTGCCAAGACTTTAAAAAGTGACACACGCTCGAATAGCAGCGACACTAGCACGACTAGTGATAGATAACGTCCCGACTGCAACTCAATCAGTAGTGTACCAGCGATGGCTCCAATAACTTAAAATTCTAAAAACAGCAATAAAAATATTCAACCTCCCCTGTTTCTACGATGTGTGCAGACCGCATCTTAGCTTTACTAGAAATTTCTAAACCTGCAAGTTGTCTTGCTTTAATTGGCACAAGCGTAGCGGGTGGCGCTATAATTATAGCCCGATTGTGGAGCATGGAAAGCATAGGTCTTCGCGCTACTCCCTAGCAGAGTAAAATAACACTAGGAGTAGCGCCAAGACTTCACAAAATTGACGCATACTCGAATAGCCGCGATACTAGCACTTCTAGCTAGAGTACGTCCCTACTGAAACTTATCTAGTCGTTTACCAGTGCTGGCTCCGATAACTCTATATTCTGGACGAAGCAAACAAAATATACAGCCTCCTTTGTTTCCTTGGTGTGTGCTGACCGCACCGTTTGCATTACTAGAAATTTCCAAACCCGCAAATTTGTCTCGCTTTAAATGCCGCAAACTACTGGGCGGTGCTACAAGTATGGCCAGTTTGCAAAACATGGAAAGAATAGGTCTTGGCGCTACTCCCTGGTGTTATTTTGCTCTGCTCCCGTGTTATTTTGCTATGGACGAAGCAGTGTCCGAGATGGCCGTGTCGAAAATAGCAGCAGTCGCGTGGATTTGTAGTACACCGACAAGTAAACAGGGCTCAAACCGGACCGGAGAACCCGACTCCAACCTTCGGACTCCTTCCAAGGATAGGGTCACCTACGACCGTCTGAAGGCCGGAGGCGAACACACCGACGAGAAACGTAAGGGGACTTCGGTACCCTTACCCTCAGAAATTCGGCGTCCAACTGTGAACGGAGTCTTTTCGATTAATTAATAGACTTCTAATCAGCCAAAACGACGAACAAATAAAAACAAATAGATAGTAAACGCTAATGGTTCAAATCCTGACATTTTATAACCTTGACACATACAACCCTCGAAAACTTGAATTGTTCCAGGAGCTGGGTTCTTAAAGAAAGCTGCAAAAAAGAGCGAGAGTTGGATAACTTGCTGCCCCCCCCCCCTTGCGAAGCATCTTCCTCAGGCCGTGGGCAACGAAAAGGGAGATCAGTAGGCCACTAGTCAGGAATATTTTTTGCCTCTCCTGATTCATTACATCGTGCAAAACAATGTCGTATTACCGCACTTCAGACAATGAAGACAGCCAATTTAGATTTTGTTTCCAGCGTTCCGTGCCCAACGTCATATTCACTGCAGTTTCGTTTTTTCTCGCGTTCCGCACGTGTTGTCTTCTAAGCGTTTTTACGAACGCTTGTTCTTTCCGCGACCAAGGCGATTCCTTTGCCTCGGAGAACGTTGGATGAGCGAGTCCAATTTCGTGTTGGAGTTGTTCGCCTTAGTGGAATGTGAGCATGAGATGTCGAAGAGAAAAATCGTGTCGCGGTTCCTGTCCAGCACTTGGAATCATAGGGCGCTGGAAACTCAACTTTCATTATGGTTATTCAGATTTAAAGTAAATGTACAAGATAAGAGAAGAAGAAGTAAATGTTAAAAGTGAAAATAAAAATATTTTTTTTTGAATTAAAACATAGTAGAAATTTCTTGAAGGAAATCGAGATCAAATTGTCAATTTAAAACTTCAGGAAGAAAAGTAAATTTGTGGAAGTCGTAACATCTGCAAATTTAATAATACTGCACAGCGGAGTCGATTGTCTTTGCGCCTTTTGTAGTTCTCAGTATTGACTGTTCAGTCGATGCTGGAATTCTTGTAAAAGTTAAAAAATCTACCAGTTCCTCAGGCAATTTTTATTTGAACAGCTGGAAATTAGTTACCTGCAAATTTGGTGCGGATTCGGATCGGTTTCCTGTCAATATAAAAATACGATTACTGATTGCCAAGATTGGAAGATAACTTTGGCTGTTCTATAACGGAGAAACTTCTCGATTGTCCCTTCAGTAGCTCTCTCAAGATTTACTGTTAATTCGACCCCCCGAAACCCGAAAGTGTACCGATAGATCAGAAATCAAAACTTCCCTGCCTTATACTTCTGTCACATTTTCGGTTTCAGCCGAATTTTGGCCGAACTACTTGCCCGGCAAAAAAGTAAAGCTCAAAAGCTAATTCAGCACATCTTCAGATAAAACTTTAACTTTTAAGAAATTGTCCGGGTAAAAAATGATAAATTTTAAAATTCAGCGTATTCCTATACCAACACTTAGTTCCGCAGTTTGTGGATTTCGCAAACACGAGGTAAAATCGGTTTCCGGTCTACACAGAAGCATCGAGCTTTCCAATATTCGTATCCATATTTCGCACAGAACTGGTACTAGAACGAATAGACACAACAACCGCTGTGGTGTAATTCACAAGAAAAAAAGGCAAGAAAAGGATTCAACTTTCGTCCAGATGTGCGCGTGACCTGGAAAATGGCATATTAATCGCTTCAGATGGGCTTTAGAGAAAAAAAACGCTAATTTTAAAGTTTATTTTTCTGCACTTCACTGGAGACGTGGTGGTGAGTTTGGCAACAAAATTAGCAACTTTTGTTCGTTTAATTCTGCCATTCCCCCTAATCCACACTTCCCTTCTCCCCCATTCTTTATTTTACTTTTATTTTCCGTGTGTTTGGCAGCTTTTAATACCCTTCTCCGACAATTTTTTAATTAACTTTATTATACGTGTGTTAATTTTCACAGCACTTAGCCTAATGTTTTTCTCATTTTCACTTTATATTGTTTCAGTTTTCGTAGAACCTTTCTTATATGGCCATTGAACTGTTTGGAAGGTTCCTCCGGATAGATTTAGCTCACAGTGGAAATGTTACAAGTTTCAAATATAGGCACAGTGCTCATGTCTTGTGTGTTTTTCTATTTGTTTTGTTACGATGGCCCTTGTTGGCTTTTGTGGATTAAAATCTGTATCTACACTGTAACAAAAAATCTTGCAGTATTTACTACCGGGATTAATCTTGTCACTAAAAAGATAATCTTATCTCTAATTCGGATCAATCTTATCTCAGTAGAGATAAGAGTAATCCCAAATACTGCAGTTAACTTTAATCCTTACTCGGAGAAACTTTTTACAGTGTAGGCTATCTGTAGTCTGGATAATTAGTTCAAAGACTACACTGTAAAAACAAATCTTGCAGGATTTGCTACTGGGATTAATCTTGTCTCTAAAAAGATAAACTTGTCTCTAATTCGGATTAATCTTATCTCAGTAGAGATAAGATTAATTCCAGTAGCAAATACTGCAGTTAGCTTTAATCCTTACTCGGAGGATCTTTTTACAGTGTACAGCTAGGAAACGCTCGCTTTCATACAGGAACCTAGTAGTGTATCAAGTAGTGTAGTCTCTAGTAATCAGTAGCGCCTTTCGACGATACAAATATCTGTCGACGGTCGGGGTCAGCGGTGGCCGACTGGAATTCCTGCCAGGAATTTTTCCACTATCATCACACTGTCAGACGTTTCATAACGGATAACACGAGGATGTGCGGTTTCAACAGATAATGCGTAACAGATAACACTTAGGATGTTATCTTTTGTGTTTCAAAATGTTGTGCATACAAGCGTTACCATCAGGAAGAACCGAAAAACCGTCAAAAAGTATCTGCTGAGTTTTCCGACGTCATGACGATAAGGAATAAAGTGAGTAGATGTTTTTTTGGCTCTTTCCAACAAAGCTTGTTATGCATAACATTTCATGCACAACGTTTTCAAACACGACAGATAACATCCTAAGTGTTATTTTTTACGCAGTATCTGTTGTTACAGCATATCCCCTATTATCTGTTATGAAACTTGTAGTTCCCTACGGAAAAGTTGAGATTTCTTCAACTTCACAATGAAGGTACGGGCAGTGTGTCCTGGAAAACACGATCCTTCGCTCATACGAAGAGTCCATTATGGATTTTCTTCACTCTCTCTTGCCTTTGGAGCATTCCTCTCAGGCTACTTACTGGACTAGCTGCCCAGTTACCGATAAACAGTAATCAGTAACTGTCAGCCAGGTAATGTTTGAACATTCCGTATCAAACTTTGTCTCTGTTCGAAATTCCTTTTTTGCACTACTTGACAACTTAGTTTGAGCATTGTATTTGAAAATCACTCCGCACAGGCCAAGAGGCTTCTTAAGAGTGAATGTTTTTTTTAGGGTTTTGTTGGAAATGTGTCTGGAAAAAATAAGTCGAAATTAAAATTAATTAATTAATTTCTTATTTATGAAGGTTGCCAGAAGAATTTGCTTGTAGAATTTGATGGGAAGCAGTTCCCTACACCGGATCTGTTTCCGAAATGGGGACATAGAAACAAATCTGACAGTGATGATGGCAAACCAATAAAAATCCAGATTTAAAATGAAACCAGATAAAAGTCATAATTATTTTGTTTTTTTTTCTTTTCAGTAACGGAAGAAGAACGAAATAAGCTAGCCGAAACGAATCATCCTGTGTTTGTTGTGAAGCTCAAGGATACCGAACTGATCGAGCAAAGTTCTGCTCGTGTGATCATCAAGGTCAAGGGAGACCCGAACCCAGCCGTCGAATTGTAAGTACACTTTAAATCTTCCGGCTTACAGACACCTTAGTCCCTGCAGTATCTTGCATCCAGAGCCTTCTAACCCTCTAATGGGTTTTAACCCTCCGAATTCGGAATAAAAATCTCCGAATTCGGTGATGCGCAATTACTGAAGTCCGATGTAGGAGAGACTTTTTATAGTGTAGGCTGAACCAGGGATCGACTAAAAAGAGGCACTTCCCGGCGTGGCGTAGACAAGTAATGGTGGGTTTACACACTGCGTAAAATCCGAGCGTATTTTGAAATCCGAGCGTATTTTATCACTATCTCGTGCCGTGCCTCTTTTTAGTCGATCCCGGCTGAACCATAAACTGTGGAACACCCCAGATTCCTTTCAGTCTAAACCAATATGCTCTTGTGGATGAAATAACGAAATAAGCCGAAGCGGGTGGAGGGATTATGACGAACTTTGACATCCATAACGGTTACAGGAAACCTCTCACTGCGTAGTGTTTTGAGTTTTCTGAAATAAATCAATAAAATTTATTTCCAAATAGCTCAAAGCTATGAAGAGGAATAAAATATTTACGAAATACATAAAAACGAAACAAATTAACTAATACACTTAAAAGATATGACCAGAAATATATGATGGGATGAAACTATGTAAACATTGAGCAGAATAATTAGCAAGATATGGAGAAAACTTGTTGTCATTGTTCGTGTCGGACCGACGGACGACGGGAGGGGAATGGGGAATAGACTGACTACTTCAAAACTCAGCTCTGCTTACAGCAAATTACTCGAGGCTTTGGCTGTTTTAATCTACTGTCCAGTTCCGTCACCTTGTATGGCAAAAGGCGGCAAAATTTGCATAACCTGTCTTTTGACCAATAAGCTAATCGAAAACTGTTAGCCGGATCCCAACACATATCAGTTTCATTGGTTTTATTCAATTTTATTCAACTGTATTTAAAGAAAGAAAAAAAAAGTAGTGACAATAGTAGTGAACTGAACAATAAAACTGCTCCTCAAGCCGGACTTGAGGACTCGAGCTATAGTAGCTGCGTGCGTTGCAGTCCGAGCTGTGTCTGGTGTTTTTTCACAGTGTCCGGTTCGCAGTTTTGGTTCACCGGTGAGTTGATGAAAACTTGCTAACTCCTCGCTGAAGCCGGGCTCAAGAGCAGGTTCTGGTTAGGCTTCACCTTCCAAATTTTTCTTCCGGATTCCAGACAGCCGTTTTCGTCGAGACTGATATGGAAGGTGAAGCCAGGCCAAAAACGTCTGGAAGTACGGGGTGTTGGACACCCCAGATTCCGGATGCCTGGAAGGTGCCACAGAGGCAACCCGTCCGAGAGACACTAAAAATATGGAAATGGTGGAAGAAAATGGAAAGTGATTGACAGTTGTGACTGAGATGCAAGAGATATTTGAAATGTAAAGGGGACATCTAGGAAATGTTGAAGAACAGCAAATTTAGCTGTCATCATTATCATGGAAATCTGGAAGGGTTGGCTTGACTATGCGGAAGCCGCTGACGTCTGGTAATCTGGAAGGTGAAGCCTGGCTTTTAGTCCGCACCGGTGACGTAAAAACGGACACTGGCTAGTTCAAACACGGGTTTTAAGACTGGTGAGTAGTCAGCGGTGGATGCAAAAACGGCTTATTAGAAAAACCGGAAACACAACCGGTGAGACAAAGAACGCAGCTTGTGTTGTAGTACACAACATGCCAGGAAAGCACACAAAGGTGTGCTTGGCTGCAGGAGACTAACCCCTGTCTCAATCCTTAAAGAACAAAAATCGGCTTAATGGAGGGAGGGATGAAATGCACCTGTGAATTTCCTAATCTTGGATTGGGAATAAGAAAGGATTGAAGCATTACTGAAGGATAACTAATTAATATCGTAGTCATGACGGGTCCTCTAAGTTTTATTTCGGGGATCTAACTCCGTCCGACTCATGCATCCAGGAAAACATGGTCGTCCACACTGACACACACAGTGTTATACGAAGAGCCCGCTCTGGTTCCCTTTTGCCTTGGGAGCGTTCCTCGTAGACTACTTCGACAGGCTGCCCAGTTACCAATAAACACTAATCAATAGCTGTCAGCCAGGGGATGTTTGAACATTCTGCATCCAAGAATACCGACACTTGGCTTACTCTAGTTTCGCTCACCCTGATGACTGCCGCCTGGTCCAGGGGCGTCAGACGGATACAGAGTGCCCTTGCGGGATTGAGGAAAACATACATCAACACATGTTCAGAAGAAATAATGAAGACTTTATGACGCATTGCCTAAGGGCATACGTGAAGGGAAAAAGAAATTTTCTTAAAGGACACCTCTTGCTTATTCTGCCTTTTGCAATATACCTAGCTCCCTTATAGAATTAGAAGCTTCTAAAATCTCCACCTTTCGAGTTTTAGCGCCTTTTCGGCCGTGCCGAGTTTTGCCCGTCACAAACACAAAGTTTGCTGAAATCTTCAACGATCATCAGGACATGAGAATCTTCTGTTTTTGATTTCTTTTATTCTCTTATTTTTATCACTTTTTAACCACGGCTCATTCAGTTTTCAAATGTTTTGCGCTAAGCCGTGGCGTTGGAGAGCAGGAAGGCGGGATAAGTCGACAAGTGCTAACAAGAAGATCATTAAATTTAGGTGGAAAGTAATGGTATTTTCGAAAACTTTTGTCTGATCCAATTCATAGTGAAAAGATCGTTTCTAGTAAGAGTTGTGCTTTAACTCCGCATGTGACTCCAAAACACTTCTCGATGAGATCTTACATGGCCTGGTGACAAAGACTAACAACCAGAAGCTCGAAATAAATCTGAGATGAAGCTCACCGATTACAGTGCTACCTACTCTTTGTTCGACCACTTACGGAATACGCCTGTCAAGCCTAACCCAGAATCAGTCCTCGAGGATTGAAAAACACAAAAGTGTGGTCCCCGAATCATCCTTGGCGACTAGTGGAATTCGGCACTAGTGAAGCTAAGATTAACATCCCTTGGCGGTAGAAGACATGACTAACCATGAAATTTGGTCTACAGGGCCTTGAATCCGATCAACACCGCAACATTCTTCCAAATTTTAAACCGAATTGTACAGACGTACTTGTAAATATAATTATGTGCACAAATTTGAAGAGCCTCATGCCGGTTCATCTGAGCGATTTTTAGAAACATTTGTGCGGTATTTATAATGTTTTATAACGACAAGTCCTGATAATTTCACAATATTTCTTGTTCGCCTTGTATTGTAGTATCGACATACCAAGGTTATAAATGCTATGCATTTATGTTGTGGCGATAAATCTTATTTGAATTGAATAAGGACAAAGAAATATAAAAATAATAACTAAACCTCAACAAAATCAGTTTACTATCTTATATCAAATTGATGAAACTCGAAAGATGTATTTGGGATGGAAGTCGACCGAACGGAAATCGACATCATCCAGATCCAAAAATCTGTGGAGGTGGAGTGATGGGAACGTGGAAAAGTTCAGCATGCATAACCCGCGAACGGATGATCCGATTCGAATTAAAGTGGGTTCAAGAGGAGATGCCCCAGATAACCCATTTATTGATCCGGACTGGATATCAAAGTCATATCAAAGTACCAAATGAGCTTCCTGGTTTTATTTACTCGTGCAGAACTCAGAAACACTGAAACAACCTTTTTGTTCTTCCAGGTGTCTGAGAAAAACTATTTCGTATTTGGTTTGTCTGATACAGCTTGATTTGGTTACCTCTACGTCTTTTATCGTTCCATCCATCTAACCGATGTGATTTGTATCCATTCTAATGGCAATACACCAATTATTGCATCATGCAGTGTCGGGCCCGTTTCGAAGCGGTCCAGACTCCCGCTTATTGATCCCCGACGAGCCCATTGGGGAGAAAGAGCGTTTGTGCATTTTCCCTCGTACTTCTCGTCAGTGATAAGGTGGCTGTTTACTCTAAGACATTCGGTTGGATGATTAACCTTTCGAACAACGTAACAAATGACTCACGTAAAATAGTCACTCCTGGTAGGAGTCTCTGCCGTTTCTGAAATAGAGTTAATTCTGTGTTACACGTAGGACAAGTCAAGAGTGACAAACACCAAATAGAGTGATAGTTCACACTATCGTGCGACATGTGACAACCCTGGTTACCGGTCGACGTCAACAGGCTACACAGACTTGTCACTAAAAGCAAGAACAAATATGCCAATAGAACCTCCGTCTTTGCTCCCATGCAGCGACTATGGACACCTCGACAAAATTGAGCAGAGCTAAAGGTACTTGCTGCACTTTGAGTTGATGCCCGTGCCCCTCCTCCTTCGCCGCTGCGCGTCTCAGAGGAAAAAGCGCAGCACGCGTACTGACCCGCTCTATAGCGGGTCACATGCGACGTCGCAATTACAGACAACCAATCGGCCGTTTTCGCCGAGTTTTTGTGTCACTGACAACTGTCACTGACAGTTGTCCATATCTCTTCAGAATTTTTTTGTTTTAAGCACTCTTAGGAAGTGGTGGTAGTGGAGAACATACGAGGCAAAAGCCTTATTATTGCGATTATATGATATTATTATTATTATAGAAAACCGAGAGAGAGAGAGAGATCTTCTTTTGTTATTTATATAAAGTCTATCGACGTTCCCATCCTTGTTTAATTTTAATTATTATTTATATATTTATTTTGTTTAATTGTGACAGTGCCTTGGCCTTGCTCTCGGTTAGCTGTATGATTATATAGCGGATGGATGTTATTGGGTATGATTCTTCATGTTTAAGTTAATTTGGTTTTATTTATTTTTTCTGTGTGCGCTCGAGCTCTGCTCTCAGCAGCGGAAAGTGATAATGATAGACTTTTTTTTTCAAATAAAGATAACCTTGAACCTTGAAAAAAAAAGATCGGTAAATGTCGAAACTGTCAAGCATAGCTAAATTCAATTTCTTACGTATGAATAACAAACACACACTATGATTCTGCGTTGAAAATTGAAGGGGAAAAAGCACCAACGAGTTTTTGTAACGATTTGTCCGGACTTTAGGGGGTTGAAATTTATTTTGTAGCCGGGTTCGATGATTGGGATTGGCTGTTTCCGGTAAGATTGGGCGGTGGTTCGTACTAGCGAGGACAGATCTGCCAAACAGAGCAAAATAACACTAGGGAGTAGCGCCAATATCTATGCTTTCCATGCTTTGCAAACGGGCCATACTCATAGCACCGCCCGTTACGCTAGTGACATTTAGCGAGACAAACTTTTAGGTTTAAAATTGTAGTAAAGCAAAGGTGCGGTCAGCATACTAGTGGCGCCATTTGGGGGGCGGGGGGGGGGGCATGGCCCCCCTGAATTTTAAAGGGGCCCAAAATCCGAGGTTTTTTGTCTTTTATTCCTTGTTGTTTGACATGCTGAAGTAAAGACATTTATCAAATCGTAAATTTCACACTGCACCGCACAGTTAGTAATCTGGTTTTGAACCCAAATCTTTGTATTTTAGCAGAAAACAGCCTGTTTTTTGTGGGTTTTTTTTCCTGCGGCGCTCAGTTTCAAGATAATTTGGTGTTGGTTAGATGTTTTAAGATGTAAACCCCGTATCCGGACTCAAACGATTTCATGAATCCAGATCTACTTCTCAAGATCGCGACAAATCTCGATAGTGTTTCGATCGAAAGCCTAAGACAGTCTTAAGTCGCTTATTCTGTATATGGGTAGGCCTCAAACTCCAGGTCAGGGCATACTCCAGTGAACATTTTTATTTGTGAAGGGTCTTTGAACAATGCGTGATTCTTGCATATGCTCATTATGGTATATTTTAAAATTGATTTTATTTTACCCTAAAAAAACGATTAAATTTTGCGTTAGAGCAAAACAAAAATCTAGGATGGGGGCCCAAGATGGATGTTTGCCCCCCCCCCCCCCTGAGGTTTATTGAAATGGCGCCACTGCAGCATACACCAAGGAAACAATGGAGGCTGTATCATCTTTTTGCTATGTTCAGAGTATGAAGTTATCGGAGCAAGCGCTGGTGATAGACTGATTGAGTTTTAGCAGGGACGTTCACTATCGCTAGTGGTGTTAGTGTCACTGTTATTCGATTGTATGTCACTTTTTTCAAGTCGTAGGGTATGTCGCGGCTTCGGAGTATGATCCTTGTTGCTCTTTCTCGAGCCTTCTGAACGCAAAAAAAAACTTTGTCTTTTCCTGACCAATCCTACCCGCTTATTACATTTTATCTGTTGTGATAAAATCTTGAATTCCCTTTACATTTTTGTGTAATTTTTTTTGTGTATTCGATTGTATGTCACTTTTTTCAAGTCTGTTATTTTATGTAATATCAGGTGTGTAAATCCAAACTGTAAAATCAGGTGTTCAAGCCGGACTTTAAGCGGTGATAAATTCAGTTTCGCAAGGGCCTGTACGTAGGGTATGTCGCGGCTTCGGAGTATGATCCTTGTTGCTCTTTCTCGAGCCTTCTGAACGCAAAAAAAAACTTTGTCTTTTCCTGACCAATCCTACCCGCTTATTACATTTTATCGGTTGTGATAAAATCTTGAATTCCCTTTACATTTTTGTGTAATTTTTCAGCAAGAAAGACGGAAAACCGTTGGCACTGAATGAGCGAGTGCAAATCATTGACGAGCAGGCAGCCAACGGATTCTATGAGATGTTGATTAATAAAGTGACAGTTGAAGACTCTGGAAAGTATTCCTGCATTGCGTCAAACCGCTTTGGTGAAGCAGTTTGTGATGCTGAGATCACAGTGACCGGTGAGTGATTCTTATGGCTTGAGTGAATGCAGTTTAGTTGGACTTGTAAACTACATGGGAACTAGAGGGAAATTAAATATTCCTTCAGAAATTTCCGAAACCAAAATGCAGAAAAATCTCTACCTTCACAACGACACAATCGAGCAGCAAAAACAGCAGCCGTGTCCAAAATGAAATCACAGCACCAGCTCTAACTCCAAGCAGTTTTCAAGGATGAAATTGACAAAATCAGAAATTTAACGAAGAATCTTTCATTGTTTTTCCACAAGTTCATTTTCCAGCTTGAGCCTGAAGAGGACCCTTGCCAAGAAGGGCCGAAATATAGCTCGAATAAAATGTAAGTGACGTATCCGTTTTGTATTGTCAAATATAGGGGATTGCGTAAAGTAAATAAGTAAAAGAAAATAAAGTAAATGTAAAAAAGAATGTAAAGTAAATAAGTAAAAGAAAATAATAACGCGAAATACAAACACGGAAGTTTTTGCAAGCAATAAACTGTCAGAATTTTCATAATATTTACACATGGGTAAGGTCAACAGATAGTGTGTCATTTGTTATCTATTGAAATTATGCATCCTTGTCAGAACTTAGAATAGAATAGGATTATATTCCTCAAAAGTAGCCGAATTTGACCTTATCATTTAACAAAATTTATGAGTATATCACTCTGGAACAAAACTCCTTCTATATCTTTCATGTAAAAAGGATTTTTCGGGGGGGGGGGGGGTCTTGTTGAGGTCTACTATGTATAGGGGAAAGGGGGGGAGGCAGAAGGGTCTTAACAGAAAGGGTTTAATACCAAAATCGATACTAAGACGGGTTCGTCGCTCTTCCAGGGTAGCCAGCTTGAACCATTTTAGTTGGTTACTGTAAGCAGGGTCGTCCCGAGGGGCCCTTTCTTTACCGAATTTGCTAATTCATCCAACTATTGTTCACTCCGCATCGATTTCACCGCATTCGGGTTGTCCCTCCGTAAATTCGGCGATTTAACCTGTTTATTTGGTTTCATTCGTTAGCGAATTCGGTAACTAACCGGACTTTTCTCAATTCCATATCCGTTCGATCGCGTTCGGTCAGTCGATTTTATAATTCGGACATTAATCAGATTCATTTCGTTCTGATTCGTGACCGAATTCGATAATTCATCTAACTTTTGTAATCGGAGGTCGAAGGGTTGATATATGGCAGTGGCAGAGTGTCTATCGTTCCTGGACGTGGAACTGATACCTCAAAAGCTAAAAGTACTCGACCGGTCGAGTATGCTGCCACGCAGGAGATAATAATACTCGACCAGTCGAGTAATAAGGGTTATAGGAGCTATTAGTACTCGACCAGTTGAGGAATCGAGTCTCCAGTCGCTATAAGTACTAGACTGATCGAGTACTTGTGTCTTGGGAAGCGAAAAGTACCTTACCGTATGGAACTTGGAGTCAGGAAGGAACAGGTCGAGCAATTACTACCATAGGAGCTATCTTTCCTCGACCATACAAATGAAATCCAGAAAGTTGTAAGGTCGGGTAACGAACACCCCAGGGACTAATAGTACTCGACCATATAATTGGTTGAGTAGGTCGAGTATCCACGGCAGTGACAGCTATTAGTACTCGATCTAAAAAGAAGGATATATGGGTCGAGTCTTTGACGTCCGAGGCTGTGTTCGTACTCGACCTAATATTACTAATAAGAGATCAAGTATTAAGGCAGGACGCTGGCGACTAAAAATACTCGACCTATTGAAGAAGGATTGGTAGGTAGAGTACTTGACGCCCTAGCAGCTGTTCGTACTCGACCTAATATTACCAATAAGAGGTCAAGTATTCAGGGCACTGGCGGCTAAAAATACTCTACTCTACCTTTGGAGGTATCAGTTCCAGGTCCGGGAACGATAGATACTGCCTTGATATACAACGTTCAAAGGAGGAAATAATGTTGTTCTGGTGAGGATGTTGTTCAATGAGGATTCACTGGTAAAGTAAAGGTCAAGTTCGTAGATGGGTCCTTTAGTCCTATCTTTAGAGGCAGAGGAGGGGTCTCGAATAAATGGAAAAACGTGTATGTTTTATAAGCTAATAAGTTATTCATTGAGGGGGTAAGGAGGTCCACTGAATCCATATCTGAACTTAGTTTTCTTGCTGGACAAATGGTGCATCACGAATTCGGCAGAAACTGGACATTTAGTTGAAGCTGAAAGTTGTTTCTGAAATCGATTAGAGATTTGGTATCGGGTCAAGGAGACTTGCGGAATCTTTTTTTGAACTTTATTTTAAAAGTAAAATATTCAAGGAATCTGACGAAGACTGAATGGCGAAGACATGCCCTAATTGTTCGAATCAAATGTTAGAGTTTGGGATCCCATCGAAACTTTTGTTCTTGTTATCATCTTCCCCTTAAACCCGTTGTGATCTGGAAACTAGTCCTACAAGGAGGTAAATCGTTTTATTAAAAGAAGCGGAATTTCGCAGTCGGATGGGAATTTCTTCCTTTGTTCCGACATTTTTACTCATCGCATGCAGGTTTTAACCATAGTGACGAAAAATTTCGAATGCGAAATCTTGTCTGACGAAATTTTGAAGACGAATATTGAAGACTGTGTGTGCTCTGTGTCCCGTAGGCCTATTGTGTTTCTTAAAAAAAAACCTTTTGGTTAATTTTTAACTTCAGAAGAAAAACATTCGCCTTTGAGTTTTTTTCAGCGTTAGACTCGTCCGACTGTGGAATTACACATGCAGCATTAATTAAAAGTGCTTATCAGACTTGGTTATTCAGTAAGCAGAACTTGGTATAATTTCCTTAATGAGGATCAAACACTCGATAGCAAATTTCAAGCTTTCGAGGAAAGAAGTAATTAACTTAAAGCAAATTGTACGAGAAACAAATTGACCCACAGAATTTCAGTCCCTTTAAGAAATTAAGCATGTTTATTTTAACGTTTTCGTGTTTATTCCTTGCATATTTGTTCGTGAATTGAATAATGGTCTAAGGGAAACCTCGGTCTCCCAACTATTTCATGATTAAAACCACAAACCCACGGAAGAGCGTAAATAAAAAAACATATTCTAATTTTTTCATTTTCAGACCAAAGCGCAATTAGTGCGCTCCTTCGGAGCCTTCCGACTGGGGAATCCACCGACTTCATGTGGTACAAGGGAGGACAGCCGTTCGAGCCGGATGAGCGCTTCCACGTGTTGTTCAAGGTAAGAAAACACCGACCGTAAAGAGGTGTCCGCCTCTTTAGGACACCGACCTGCAAATGGTATATCGTCTGTAGGAAACCTACCGTAAAGTGGTATCCCCCTCGTTAGCTATGCCCCTCCTCACTCCTGGATCGCCTTCATTACGCTCAGTCTGACTGACCGGTGGGTGACAACCAAAGATCGTGTCAGTGGTCTCTCAGCAGAGCAAACTAACTCTAGACTCCAGAGAGTATCGCGCAAACGTTAAAAAAGTGACACAGAGTGAAATTGAAGCGACACTAGCTCCGCTAGCGGACACGAACATCCCTACTGAAACTTGATTAGTCGTTAAGGAGCTCGTGCTCTGGTCACTTCACAGAAGAATTGCCGTGATACAATGCAGTAGGGCAATGCGAGATGTTTGTTTGGAAAAAACATGGGAAGACGCTGATTGGTTAAAGGACCCCTCTTACTTATTCTGCCTTTTATAATATACTTCGGTCCCATGTGGAATTATAAGCTTCTAAAATCCCCACCTTTCTCCATCGTTTCGTTTCGTAACAACGAATTTTAGCGCTTTTTCGGCCTTGCCGAGTTTTCCCGTCACCCAACGAAAAGTTTTCCGGAAACTTCATTGCCTGCTGACAACTCCTTCACACATAAGGATGTAATAATCTTATGTTTATTACTTCTTTCATTAGCTTAGTTTTCCCACTTTTTAACCAAGGCACGTTCAGTTTTTAAATCATTTGCGCCCAGCCTCCGCGTCTGAGTGCAGGAAGGCTGGATGTGATCGACAAGCGCTAACAAGAGAATTGCTAGTTTCAGGCGGAAAGCAATGGTATTTTCGAAAACATTTTTTCTGACCCATTTTATAGGGAAAAGACCATTTCTAGTAGGAGTTGTGCTTTAAGGTTGCATCACAGCCATGTCTCTCAGTAAATTTGGCGACAATTGGCAGACGTAGGTTAACTGTCGGAAAAAAATGGGCGTTTAAGGTAGGAGTGACGGCTTTTCCTCCTGTTGAGGATAAGTAGGTATCAAGCAGTTTTCTCTGTCCAGGTGTATTCCAGATCAGAATAGCCAAAGTGCTTCTCTGATAGCTTCATATTGTTCATCCAGAGCGTGTTCCATCGTACTTACCGTAGTTACTACGCGTGAGGTCACGAATTCTGGCTTTTTGCCGTCAAGGCTGGAAGGATTTTTCTATTTTTCAGCAGAATATCATACCACGGGTGAATCCCACCAATCACGTTACACAGATTCGTAGTTACCAAGCTCACTACGCTTCCGAGCATGGCAAGCAAATAGTTACTATTTCGAGAAGGTTGAAGACCCCACCGTAGTAACTTTTTACGAGGTTGGAACGAAAATAGTAACTAGTTACTATTGATAGGAGGGTGGAACACGCTCTCAAGCTTTGATAAAGATTTCTGCCGTTGGGCATTTGTAACAGTGTGCCTGTCTCGGTGGAACTCCCTACCAGATGATGTAGTCGGTGACGAGGCGGTCAACGAATCAGAACAAAGCTGTAGCTAGCATTCTCCTGGACGACATGTTTCCGGCTTCGAATTAGTTGGATTTCGAGTACCAAAATATGTGTCAAGTGCTTGGTTTTTTTGCGAAATAAGAGGCGCGAAATTCTTTATTAGGATTATATTTCTTTATAATATTTCTGAAGGCTTGGCAAAACACGAAAGAATCAACATACTGATTTCTCGATTTTTTTTTGTCTGAAATATGAGAAAATGCGATTTGCACTTGAACGTTATTCCTCTTCTGTCAGATAATCTTTCCGGTTAAGGTTAAACAATCGTTGAAAGTATCGCTCGGAAAGGCTTCCGGTTGTGTGTATGTGCGTCAAAATTTGCCTTGTGTTTGAATAGTGAACCCGGAAATAATAGCTCGGATCAACCAGACCCCATGGGATCTGTGTGAATTTGATTAATTAGAAACCGTCACATGGTACTATATTCGTTCTAGAGTCGACTGCTGTAATCGGTCTTAATGACCGATCTGGGCACTATAGGATTTGGGCTCTACTTCAAGCAATTTGCCAAGGGAACGCCGACAGCGTTTTGATTGGCGATGGTTTGACATTTTAAGCTTTCACGGCGCTTAGGATTTTGGCGGGTTGGGATGTTCCGTTGACGTATGTTGGCGGGATCACTGGTACCCAAACGAGATACCGCGTTGATCCGGATTTGTCTTCTCACTCGAATAACCTTTCCCAATACTCTTGATGACTAACTCTTCTTGCCGATACAAAATCGCCCTGTACAAAGCGGAAGAGCCGGAAGCGGTATCACAAGCTGCTCCCAAACATCGCCGTGATTGGTTAACACAGGATTGAGTTGTTGAGTTTGAGTCGTTAGTGCTACGTTTTCTCGATCTTCCCGACGATCACTGGCGTGTCTTGGACTTATAGTCATATAGAGTATTTAGTGTGGCTAGCGGCTACAGCCAACCGTCTGAATTCTGGACAATTTTGAAATGAAAGTTTTGTCAGTACACCTGTTGTTTGTATTTCTTAATCCTATCCGGTTAAGAGGGCGAATGGAACAGTGGTGTGAATCATTGTCAGTATATAGTAAGACTTCCAAAATTTTCTAAACCATCGTAGCTTGATCTGCAAATGATTCTTTCCGTATTTGCTATTTTTACCATTTTTCCTGAAATGACAAGGCTTACAGTGAAGTTGAAATGATTTCGTTCTTGAAGTTTAACCGATTTGTGCTGAGATCCGATAACCTTCTACTTCACATATTTACGGAAATAGGCCTGAAAACCCGATAAAAGATGCGTTACTTCGTTTGCCCGCGATCCCACAGATAATCGGTTGCACCTAATGAGCTTATTCTTTCTGATACCTTTATGTGCTTGTCCCTCTATCCTTGAAATATTCAGCAACTACAAATGTAAGCCATTGCTAAAGATAACAGTCATATAACAAAAGACATTCATCACTTTCCTACTTTTTTCATCCGTGAATTTCCTAGCCTAGCGTCCGTAACATATGGATCCAACCAAAAATGTTGAGCCAGCGGGTCCTACGTTGCGTCGGTCCGTTTCGGTCTTTCTTTTCGGTAAGGCAGATAGTACCGAAAGTCGCCTCTATTGGTAGGTTTTCTTCTCCAGAATGACAGTGATTGAGATCTGGTACTCGGTCTTCTTTGGGAACGTCGTTGAGGTGATTGAGTCAATGGATCTGGGGATTTGGAGGTCGATGCACAGGATATTGAGTTGCTACGTCATCAGACTGGTACTTCTGCACTGGAACAGAATGTGTTGCAGGGTTTCTTCGTCCGCTCCGTAGTTACTGCATTTTGGGGATTGGCTGAGTTTCCACTCAAACGGTGTTTTGTTAGCTTTTGTGCAGGCTATTGTTAAATTTCAAATTATCCGCGTCTGAGTGAATTTTGGGTTGTCGTGCAAGCAGCGCACATTGTGAACGTTATTACTAGAGCATCGGATGAAAATGAATAGGAAACCCCTTAGATGAGTTAAAATAATTCAGTCAAACATCATATGGAAAATAAGTTGCCTTTTCAGTTAAATTTTAAAAATCGTTTTCAACCGAATAGTGTCCACGTAACTAAGGATACTACAGAGTAGGCACAAACACAACGTTATCCAGTTTTGATGTAATCGTAAACACAGGAACGGAAGCGAATTTTGAAGAATTTGGACCGATTTAGACAGGTTGTGGAATATGCTCAGGCACGTTAGATAACAAATCAGCCGCTATTTTTCGGTTGTCACCCTGCTTTAACTCTCCCCTAGCTTCGTTCTACTACCCCAACCCTTGAAAGCTTTAAAGTTTAACTGAGAAGCCAACTTATTTTTGTATGATTGAATTGATTAAACTTAATTATTTGGATTCTGTTAAGGGATTTTTTTTTATTTTCCGCGATCTGCTTTAATGGTGACCTTCAAAATATTTGAAGCCGTCACCGCAACGCAAATTCTACAGTGACGCGGAAAATTTGAATCACGATACAAACGTGGCTTTCAGTGGCCAGTGATCAGCTCACGACAGGGGCTGACTGCGTGAACACTTCTTTTTCGTGAATCGTTTTCATCAAGCATACAACAAAGGGACAAGCGCATAGAGGTACCACAAATCGGACAGGGAACGTCCACTATATAAAAATCGATTATTCTTAAATAGCTGAGAAGCAAAGTAATGCATTTTCACTGGGTCTTCAAGCCTCTTTAAGTGAATAGGTGATCGGTAACTAGACTCTCCTATCTCAGCCCTTTTCGGTTAAACTTTAAAACATACTTTAAACTTATACTGTGACTCTAGACAGTCTGCTCCCTGTGTATGTTGAATACTGCTGTTGCAGCCGGAATTAGAGACTAGGCCAATATTTTCCCCTCACTTGCCGCTCCCCATCATTTTTCCGAGCCTTGAAAGCTCTTTGATAAGGAGAGAAGTGCAGGGTACTCACTGTCAGAAGTTTCATAACAGATAGCAAATAACACTTTCAAGAATAACACCTTTTCACTTAGAAATAAAGTTTTACGACCAATTAAGTTTACACTATTTCGTGCCTAGATCTCCAACAACACCTTCAATTGGTAAAAATACTAACGGGAACGAAAGAAACATAACAGATAACATCCAAAAGTGTTATCTGTTGAAACCGCGCATCCTTCTGTTGTCGTTATGTAACTTCTGACAGTGTAGTATTTTTACCTATTGAAGATGTTATTGGAGATCTAGGCACGAAATAGTATGAACTTAATTGGTCATAACACTTTATTTCTAAGTGAAAAGGTGTTATTCTTGAAAGTATTATGCGCAATCTGTTATGAAACTTCTGACAATGCTGTGACCCCGCCAGGATTTTAAACACCGTCATCATTTTCTCACCTTTCCACTTTCCCGAGCCTGAACTGACGAGACTGACCCGCAGGAAACCTGATGGCCTATCCGCACTGTAGGAAACTTTTACTATCTCATCTCCTCTGCACTGTGGGTGTTACTCTAGATAATATGCTGAGATTTTCCAGTCGCAACCTAATTTTGAAACTATCTGCAGCGGCGTCACTATGGGGGGGGGGGGAATCCCTCTCCCAAAGGTCTTGAGAAATCGTCGGGCGAATCCCTGCGAAATTTTACTTGTTTGTCGGTGCGAAGCGCCGTCAATTACACAGAAGAAATAAAATGTTGTAGGCTTTTGTCCGGTGTCTGTCGACTCGTTTGCACATCGGGTTCTTTATATACGCAAGAATTGAAATTCTGCAATATTTGTCGGGCAAAACACTGAACAAATCGAATTCTGCATGCTTTTGTCGTGCCTCGGTTTTCTCGTCGGCACATCGGGTTATTTTTATACAGAAGGAATCCAGAACAAATAAATTTTGTATATTTTTTGTCGGTCGACTCGTCGGCACATTGTTTTTTTTTTTATACGCAAGAAATGAAATCCTGCAAATATTTGTCGGGCAAAGCCCTGCAGAAATCGAATTCTGCATGTTTTTGTCGTGCCTCAGTATTCTCGTCGGCACATCGGGTTCTTTTTAGACATAAGGGATCCAGAAGAAAAAAAAATTCTTATGCTTTTGTTGGGCGTCGGTCGACCCTTCGGCACATCGGGTTCTACTTATACGTAAGAAATCAAATTTCGCAAACTTTGTCGGGTGCACCCGGAAAGTTCAAGTTTCATCGGCACAAGGGGCTATTTTTACACGTAAGAAATCAAGTTCGGTACAGTCTAGTCGAGCAAAACACAGAAAAAATCAAATGCTCGATGGTTTTGTCGAGTGTCGGTATTCTTGTCGGCACATAGGGTTCTTCTTACACGAAAAACAAAAATCAAATTCTGTAAATTTTTATCGGACGCGTGTCGAAAGTTCGAGTCTCGTCGGTACATCGGCTTCTATTTACACGTACTTAACACAGAAGAAATCGAATTCTGAATGCTTTTGTCGGGCGTCGGTATTCTTGTCGGCACATAGGGTCTTTTTATACGTAATAAATCAAATTCTCGAAGCATTTGTCGGGCGCAAATTTTTCCGGAAAAATACAGATCTAAAAAATTTCGCAGGCGTTGCTTAGTTCAACTTGTTCTGGGTAAGTCGTTGCAAGCTACGCTTTTTAGCGAAAGTTGAAACGAAAAGCCAAATACATGAATTTAAATATATGAATTTACATCAAAGGAACAATCTCAACTAATGCATTACAGTTAGTTTTACACAAAATTTCGCCTGCGGCGCATCTTGTATTATTCTCTATTTGGAAGAACGGTGTATCATTTAGTTTTCGTTTTAGAATAGAAATTCTTGGGGTTTGAAACACATTAAAAGCCGGAGATTTTATGGTACTAAAGCTAAGTTTTTCCGAAAAAAAGAAAAAAAGCAGATTTAAAAAATTTCGCCGGCGGCGCTTGGTTTAAGTTGTCTCGGTACAGTCGTTGGAAGCTTCTCTTTTTAGCGAAAGCTAAAATGAAAATCCGAATATGTAAACTTTAATATACGAAATTGTACCAGAGGAATAATCTCAACTGATGCATTACAGTTAGTTCACACAGAATTTCGCCTGCGGCGCATTTTGTAGTATTCTTTATTTGGAAGAACGGCGTTTCACTTAGTTTGGCGTTTTAGGATTGAAATTCGTACATCTTAAAGCTAGAACTAGAACTGGTAGGTATAGCTAAATTTTTCCGGAAAAAAGGAAGATTTAAGAAATTTGCCTGCGGCACTAAGCTTAACTTGTTCTTGCTACAGTCGTTGGGAGCTTCGCTTTTTAGCGAGAGTTAAAATGAAAAGCCAAATATGTGAACTTTAACATACGAAATTATATCAAAGGAATAATCTCAACTGATGCATTACATTTAGTTTTACCCCGGTTCTACTCTGTCTTGGCGGGAAATGTACGCCGTTCCGGCGAAGCGGCAACGGCGTTTTTTGTCGGCACATTTTTGAGCCCGTCGGCACAAACTGGACGTCCCCCCCCCCCAAAAGGTAAAAGGCTAGTGATGCCCCTGACTATCGGATTGCCTTTACTATGCTTAGCTTAGTTTTGTATGTGCAGTTTTAATCTTAGAAACTAATATTGCAGCATCGTTTTAACATCCTACTCCCCAGTAATGTGAATTTATGTTTGTACCTCAGGCAGTCTGACCCCTTTTCTCGTGCAGTCTGGTCCCCTTTCCTCTCATGTATTCCTGTCCTAACTATCCGCATTTTTTTCCGTGGTGAAGGCTTCAGAACCGTTTAACCTCCTTCAGTTGTGATTTTGAAAACCAATTTGTAATCATTTCTGCAAGTCCCCATAGCCTATCCTTCGCCCGCTTTCCCCCCTTAGTTTCATTTTATTGAGATACATATAATCTCGAAAGCTAACTTCTCGGTCTGCTGCACATGGCCGCGGGTCAGAGTTCCCGAGGTCCGGTCCCGTTCCGGTGTCAATAATTCGCAGGACGTTTGCTGGCACTAACTCCCGGAAAAAATCCCGATGCTCTGCATTTCTGGCAGCGGCTCATAACCGATATAAAGAAAGGACCATTTAGTCTAGATCACAAAACTTGGATTTAATCCGATATTTCCTAGAAAACGGGACAAGACGTGTCCATTTCCTATTGGCAGGAAATGAGAGATAGATGGGGGAGGGGCAAAAAGGAGCGTTCGGTTGGTTGGCTGGTATTTTGATAAGAGAGGTAATCTTACTTTGTTGCCACCATGAGGAAATACCATCCGTGGCCAAAACTTTTACATAGATGTCGCTTATTATACAGTGGACCTGATCCACGTTGGCAAGAAGGGGTGGCGACGGGGAGGGGGAGGGGAGCAGTCGATATGTTGGTAAGATTTTTTTTTAGTCCCGGATGTGCCTCTCAGGAAAAAAATCAGTGAACTGTAACAGAATATCCCCAGAAAACGGGGCGAGAAGATCCATGTTCTGTTGGCAGGAAATGGTGGGATGGTGGTGAGGAGCTGTCGATATGTTGGTTGATTGCTGGCTGCTCTATTCCCGCGTGTGCAAGAAGGTCCATGCCCTACTAGCAGGAAGTGACAAGACCGGGGAGGGGGGGGGGGAGTCGATTTGGTGGTAAGGCTGCTTTAGTCCCGCGTGTTTCTCTCAGTAAAACTCTGGTAAACTCTACCGACAGATGGCCAGAAAACGGGGGAAGGAGATCCAGACCCTATTAGGAAGAACTGATGGGGGGGGGGGGCAAAAGCAGTCGATCCGTTGGTAAGAGAGTTGCCTGTTGGGAAAAGTGCGGTAGGTTGTATCGAGAAATCAGAAGATATATTCCTGTTGGCAGTCCCGCCTATGTCTCTCAGGAAAGTTTCGATATAGAAGAATTGCAGTTTCTACGTCCAAGCAGTTGTCAATTTTACACCCCTCAGTTGGACCGTGCAGAAAACCTCCGCATCCTATTACTACCAGGAGAGCGTAAAGGTCAAGTGAAAGAATTAACTACAAGGCTTTTCTCCGTGACCTGCATTTTCGAAGACCTTTATACACAGCACAATACTTGTTTCTTCCTTTTAGTTTGGATTTAAGCTGCAGCTGGACGTCATTTGTCTGGTGGTGCTATGTATAAAAGTACCAAAACGTATCTCCCTGATTGGGTAACGTGACGCATTTGCGTCATGTTCAATTTTCGTCCTGTGTCGGTCCATCGGCTGAATAACCTGTTTCACCGTAACGATTGGACAGAAGGCAGAAACACTGGATGGGTTACAAAGTAGTACTCCAAAATATACAAAAAGGACAAGGTTGGCTTTCACCGGTTCACGCGACGGGTTGCTCACTTGCTGGGTACAGATATTCCAGTCTGAGCTGACTGCGAACCATACCTGACTGCGTTAAATGGATATAGCTGATTTTATTCTAACGGTATTTCGGCTCTTCTCGGCAAGGGTCCTCTTCTGGCTCAAGCTAAAAAAACGAACTTGTCATCACTGTACGTAAGTAGCGACTGGGCACCGGCTGGGCACTGAAAACTTACTTTACAACTATCTTGGGAGTGAGCAGTCGCACGCCTTCGCTAAAACCTGTTTTCTATGCCGTCCCCCTACCCACTACTCAGCTTGCTGGTTTCCGACACTAAGGTTTGTTTCCGACACTTGCTGGTTTCCGACACTAAACCGAATATTTCGTAAGTTTTCGCGATGCAGAACAACTTTGATGAGTAGTACCATCAGCCCAGAGAAAATAACACTAGAGAGTAGCGCCAAGACCTATGCTCTCCATGCTTTGTACGGTCCATACTCGTAGCGCCGCCCACTGCGCTTGCGGCATTTAAAGCCAGACAAACTTGCGGGTTTACAAATTTCTAGTAAAGCAAAGGTGCGGTCTGCACACACCAAGGAAACAATGGAAGATGTATCATTTTTTTTTTGCAGTGTTCAGAATATGAAGTTATCGGAGCAAGCGCTGGTTTACGACTTAATGAGTTTCAATAGTGGTGTTCTCTACAGCTAGTGGTGATAGTATCGCTGCTATTCGAGTGTGTGTTAGTTTTGTCAAGTCTTGACGCTACTCCCTAGTGTTATTTTGCTCTACGTCAGCCGGCTTAAGGCTTACCCGGATAACTGGGCTGTCTTTCTAGGACGAAGAGGACAGCCTTGCCCTCGTCTTCCAACACGTCAAGCCCGAAGATGCTGGTATTTACACCTGTATCGCCTCAACGTCCAGCGGCAAAATTTCATGTAGCGCTGCTTTGACGGTAGAGGGCGGAGTCTACCAAACCGCAGATCCAAAGGAGCCCGAGTTCACCATGCAGTTGATTGACTCGGAAGTAAGCGTTGGGGGATCAGCTATGCTGGAGTTGAAGTTGGTGGGTCACCCGAAACCGAAAGTTCAGTGGTAAGTGTTGGTAGAGGAAAGAAGAGGGGAGAAGCGAAGCGTATGTTGCGCTTGCGCTAAGAATCTTACTGGTATACTCACAGACTTAATTGCTCACCGTCTTTTCCACACTGTTACCTAGGTAGTGCACGCTAGAAGATACTAGAATCTGTTCAAACTTCCAATGGCCCGAGTGTCTCAACTAATAATTGGCTGTACATAAACAAAAAAAAATCTTATACAGAACAAAATATATACACTACCTATTCTGACATTGCCCTACAAAGGTTGAAGATAGTAGCCTACTTTTTTCTTGGAAACGTCTAGGAAATTTGCTGTTAAAACTAAAATAAGAGGAAATTAAAATACTCCTTGAGCTCAAGCTCACTGGGAACCATATATTCAAACCAGGAGCTGGTGGACCCGGACTCTGGACTCGTCTCGGTCTCGTCGTTTACGGAGCAAGACTCGGACTCGTGTCGTCTCGAAATCCGACCGAGTCAGGAGTCCAAGTAAACGTCTCGGCCTGGCAGTTTGTGACAAAACGAAGTCTCCAGCGACCGATTAAAAAGATTGGCTTCCGCATACGACTTAGACACATAAACGTCACATCTCCGTCGACATCTGTTCTTCCATCCATCTAGTTTGGCTCGAACCGGAGCATATCTGCCAATTTTCGGCACCCCTTTTATCCCTCTCACCATTACCGATTCCGGTCCGGATGCCAAATAACATATCTAGGCCGTATAAAATCGGTACTGTCCAACTTTCTTGTGCGCTTATACAATTTCTGTAAACCCCCCTTCCAGCTCCCCAGTCGCTGCTGCAAGTGTTCGGACACATTTTACTTATCTAGGTTTTCAGTCCACCACCCAAAATATTTCACTGGAATCAGACTACCCTTTCGTAACTTACACGTCAGTAATTTTGCGGATTCCCTTCCGTCAACTCCCCAAAATTGGTCGGAGGGCAAGTGCCATTAAAGTTTAATGTCTTGTGAACCAGGATTTTATTAAGGATGCAATGAGAATGGAAATCTTAAGTAGTTGTTTCATAAATTAGTGTTTCGATAGCGAAAATACGTCAGACCAGTGAGTAACTCTCTCGCAAATCGTCGTTTGGATGTTTTGGAAACCGAACATCGCGACCTTCTGCATGGAGGATCTCCACTCCCGTTGTGTATTTTGGAAGCTTCGTTTTTACATGAATACTATTTAGAATTTTTATATTAATATTATTTAATATCAAGAGCTGTAAGCTCATATGTCACTTGCAAGCATATGTAGTAGTAGGTAGGGATATCAGCTAAGATTTGCCCTGTCTTGAGGCACATGCGATTATGGGCCTTTCATATTCGTGAGAAAGGAATGGGGAGTCGCGTTGCATTCTGTCACTAATATATATATAGGACCTTTGCTTGTTCTTCCCACCAAGTTTCATCCTGATCCGTCCACTCTGAACATGTCACCCGATTTCCGGATCCTCCCCCTCCATCTTCCCCCAAAGAACCCGGTTCCATTCCAAACTTGAAGTGTAACATCTGTGACAGGATATCTTTCGAAATATCAGGTTTCATTAAGATCCGGTTCCCCGTTCAAAAGCTACAAATACGGCAATATTTCGGATTCCCCCTCCTTCCACTACCACCACAGTGGCCGGATAGGTGAAGTGATTGTTTCCAAGCTATTTTGTTCGGTTCTCTAATATGCCTGCCAAGTTTTATCGTCCTCATCTTAAGTCGGGATCACCGGAATTCCGAAACCCTCCCTCCAACTCCCCCAATAGTGCTTGGATCCGGTCCGGTCTTGTCAACTATGATTTTAGGGCTTGTGTTTGTTCTTCCCACCAAGTTTCATCCCGATCCGTCCACTCTGAACAGTCACACGATTTCCGGTTCCCCCCTCCAACTCCCCCAAAGTCACCGGATCCATTCCGGACTTGAAATGTGACATCCTAGACACAAGGTCTTTCCAAATATCAAGTTTCATTAAGATCCGATTCCCCGTTCAAAAGTTATAAATACGTCAATATTCCGAATTCCCCCTCCCTTCATTCCCCCACGGTGGTCGGAGGGGGGAAGTGACTATTTCCAAGTTATTTTGGCCGGGTCCCTGATATGCCTACCAAGTTTCATCGTCCTAGCACATGTGTAAGCACCTTACCTCGGGATCACCGGAATTTCGGAACCCTCCCTCTAACTCCCCCACAGTGCTCAGATCCTGTCCGGTCTTGTCAACTCTGTATCTAGGGCTTGTTTTGTTCTTCCCACCAAGTTTCATCCCGATCCGTCCACTCTGAACAGTCACACGATTTCCGGTTCCCCCCTCCAACTCCCCCAAAGTCACCGGATCCATTCCGGACTTGAAATGTGACATCCTAGACACAAGGTCTTTCCAAATATCAAGTTTCATTAAGATCCGATTCCCCGTTCAAAAGTTATAAATACGTCAATATTCCGAATTCCCCCTCCCTTCATTCCCCCACGGTGGTCGGAGGGGGGAAGTGACTATTTCCAAGTTATTTTGGCCGGGTCCCTGATATGCCTACCAAGTTTCATCGTCCTAGCACATGTGTAAGCACCTTACCTCGGGATCACCGGAATTTCGGAACCCTCCCTCTAACTCCCCCACAGTGCTCAGATCCTGTCCGGTCTTGTCAACTCTGTATCTAGGGCTTGTTTTGTTCTTCCCACCAAGTTTCATCTCGATCCGTCCACCCTGAACATGTCACCCGATTTCCGGTCCCCCCCCCTCCAACTCCCCCCAAAGTAACCGGATCCATTCCCGACTTGAAGTGTGACATCTTTGACAGGAGTTCTTTCCAAATATCAAGTTTCATTAAGATCCGGTTCCCCGGTCAAAAGTCATGCATACATGAATATTCGGGATTCCCCCTCCGTCCACTCCCCCCGCGGCGGTCGGATCAGGGAAGTGATAATTTTCAAGTCAGTTTGGTGGGGTCCCTAATATGCCTACCAAGTTTCAACCTCCTAGCACATCTGGAAGTGTCCTAACTCGAGATGAGTGGACCGACCGACCGAAAGGTGATTGGCATATGTCACTTGAGCGGAGCTGCAAGTGCCATAAAAAATCAAATCCGTCTTTCCTATTACTCATTTTCTTAGCAAAATAGTTTTGCCGTCAACACTGTGATTTTGTTTGGCATTTAGATTTGGTCCAGTTGTTCGGTGTCCTTACTCAAGCTCTTGTAATGATTATGACTCCTTGTGAGTTTCGGCTTCTTTTAAACATCGCCTCTCTGATGCCGAACTTTTAAAATCTTCTGTTTTCAAATATGTTGGCCTTATCCTTGATGAAAATCTCTCTTTTAATCAGTATATCGATTCTACCTCAAACATTTTCTTCCAATAGAACATCCTTCGGTTGATGTGTTTCGCCTGGCTCATTCTCATATGAAGTATCTGTATAGTAAAGGACATATCTTACCTATAATACTGGCCCAGTCTACTTCCGTAATCACTCCAACCATTTCTGAGCCCGGGGGTCCGAATTTCGTACGGTACATTCTAACCCCTCTAACAAAATCTCGTTGATTTCCTCACTTGCCGTATTTCACTACCGTCTCTGCGTATCGCGCTGTCGACGTTTGTCTACGAGAAGTATTTCCATCAGATAAAAGGGTTATGTAAATTTTTCCTCGTTTTCGCTACGAGTCAAAGGTTGTCAAAAAGGCTTAAAACAGCTAACGCTGTGGGTAATTTGTTGAAAGCAGAGCCTAGTCTTCAAGTATTCAATTATTTTTAAATACTGGTAGTTGAAGAGTAAATAGTGCGAGGGGTCCTTTAAGAATATACTTTGTTATTTGAAGAAAACATTTGTTAGGACTCGGGGCCTGACTCGGTCTTGAGACGCTTTTTTCTTGGACTCGGTCTCGTCTCGAACGATTTGTAACCAGGACTGGGACTCGTCCTGACTCGTAAGCATGACTTCGGTCTCTGAGTCGGACATGCTGGACTCGGCAACAGCTCTTATTCAAACAATAGCTAAAAACGGATATTCGGCTACGATGCTTTGGCAGTTATATTTCGAACAGAGCAAAATAACTCTAGAGAGTAATGCGAAAACCTATCCTTCCCATGCATCAAAAATGGGCCTCCTTCGTAGTGGGCAGTGGCGAACGTAGAAAATTCTAGCAAGGCTAAGATGCGGTGCAAACATCGAGGATCAAATCAGAGCCAGCGCTCGTTAACGATTGGTTGAGTTTCAGTAGGGACTTTCATATCCTCTAGCGAGCTAGTGTCCCTGCGATTTGACTGTGTGTCACTTCTTCAAAGTTCACGTATTAGTCTTTAGAGTTATTTTGCTCTGATTTCGAACCTTCTTGGCTATATTTCGGACCTTCTTCTTCTTGGTCCTTCTTGAATGGAGGTTCGTTTCTTTCATTCCCTGACGTTCTGTCGAGGATCCTGTCGAGGATCCTTGCCAAGAAGGGCCGAAATATAGATGTCAAAGCATCTTAGCTGACTATCCGTGTTTTAGCCGTGGTTTAAAAATAAAGTGACCATTTAAAAGGGGATCAACTAAAAAGAGGCACGGCATGGCACAGGAGGCACGAGCAATAATAAATATTAGCAAGTAGCACAAGTAGACAAGTAAGTGTGATTTCGTAACTCCAGAGCCTAAAAGAAGGCAGGTTAGAACATTGTTCCTGCCCCTCACTCTGAAACCGGAAAGGGCCCTTTTGGTTTTCGTGCCTCTTTTTAGTACTCGTGCCTCCTACACTATGTCCTGCCGTATCGTGCCTCTATTCAGTCGATCCCATTAAAAAGACTTATCGAAGTCTGTAGATCAATTTTCCAAAAAGTTAAGTAGTTTACGCAAATCAGCGATGCTGCCAAGTTTTTCTATTAAACCTGTCTACTACTACTACTACTACTACAAAGCTTTTTGGGTGCCTCCTAGACAAACTAGAAACCAAGGCAGTGTTAACATAATCTGGTGGGGCAGTCGTAAAAAACAAACAAAGATCCATTTATAACGTCAATAGGGCCTTTTTCAAGTGAAACCAGTCGTAGCTGATCAGTGTCATTCTCTTTGCGTTTCTTGTGCCAGCTTTTTTCTTAAAGTTCTCTAACAGGTTGGAGTCTTTCCAAAATAATCCAATCTCCGTGGGTAGCCTCCGCAGCATAACACAAAACATCCGGTGGCAAAGATATGAATCCTAGATGTTCACCCAAAAGGTTCAGCTATTCGGCTGTCCCACATCCCTCCGACCCCCAGGCGACTTGTGACACGCTACTGTAATTTGGGCGGACAGGCAAGACCGACCATTAAATATCAACTGTTGAAATAAAGCTGGCACTCTCACAGTACGTATACCACATATAATCCAATCTTCAGCTTGGACCTGACACAAACAAACCTACCCTCTCTTGACGGCAACGCGTGGATCAGCATTGCCAGTCTATATTTCAGGCATGAAACCTTTTTCCACGCAAAAATTAAGCGATACCTTGGGATCGACTAAAACCAGGAAGGGAAGGGAACGCGAGAAAAACAGGAAGGCATACTAAAACCAGGAAGGGCATACTAAAACGAGGAAGGTCACACTAAAACGAGGAAGTCTGTCGCCAGAATTTGCCGCACTGTTCCCTTCCTCTATTTAGTATTCTTTGAGCGGTCGGCAACTTCTCAAATTCAAAGTTCACCATCCCTTCCTCATTTTAGTATCCTAATATGGGTAGGCATTAAGTTCAGTGAGGGGTCAGGAACTATAAAAATGGTAATTCACCTTTTCATTTCTCTGACGGCAGGCGATACAAACCCTCCGAGTCCAGCGAGGTGTCGGCTAAGATGTTTCAAGTCCACCATTTCCTTCCTCCTTTTGTACTTTCAAGGTACTAAATTGGGGTCAGTTTGGGAACCTTCTCAGCCACTTCTTGGGGGAGGGGGGACGAGATCTTATAGGAACAAAGGGTGGGGGAAGGAAAGAACGGTACATGAGGTGTTGGAGAAGGGAGGAGCCAAAGTTACGGCATAGTTTTTCGCGGCGGGAAGAAAGGGATTCAATTTTAAAGTTTTTCGCGGCGGGAAGACAGGGATTCAATTTTAGTAATTTCAATGTATAAAACGAGGAAGGAAATGGTGGAATTGAAATATCTTAGTTACCCGTCGCTGGCCTCGGAGGATTTTAGTCGCTTACCGTCAGAATGAGAAATGAAAAGGTGAAGTACAATTATTATAGTTGCCGAACCCTCACTGAACTTAATGCCTACCCATGTCGGGATACTAAAACGAGGAAGGGATGGTGAACTTTGAATTTGAAAAGTTGCCGACCTCTCAAATAGTACTAAACAGAGGAAGGGAACGGTGCGGCGAGTTCTGGTGACAGCCTTCCTCGTTTTAGTATGCCGTTCCTCGTTTTAGTATGCCCTTCCTGGTTTTAGTATACCTTCCTGCTTTTCTCGCGTTCCCTTCCCTTCCTGGTTTTAGTCGATCCCGGATACTTTGACAATATTTGCAAAGATGAACTTGTCACATGCTGATATTTAACTTAATTAGTCAATGATGATTTATTGTGCTTATGGAAGTTAACCCCGGCGTCGACGAAACGCTTCGAAGTGGTGAGCTTGGTTAGTAGTGGTTAGTAGTAGTGGTATCTTGCGAATAGCAAACTGGAGGAAGAGAACCTGTGTGCGGTTCTTTCAATGTTTATGGTATTTTCATGGAAGAAAAGATAGTTGAGCTCGCGATATAGAGCGTGTTTCATCCTACTTACCGTAGTTACAACGCATTTCGTCACAGATCCTGGCTTCCTGGCGTCAAGCCTGGAACGCATTTTTTTTTTTCGGCAAAATATTCTGCCGCGGGCTAATTCAGCCAATCACGTGATAGAAATTCGTAGTTACCACGCTTACTACGCTCCCGAGCGTGGTAAGCAAGTAGTTACTATTAGTTAGTATTTCGAGAAGGTTTGAACAGTCAGCGTAGTAACTTTTCACGAGGTTGGAATGAAAATAGTAACGAATAGTTTTTATTGTTAGGAGGGTGAAACACGCTCGTAGATAGACAAATTGGTTTGAGTGGAAACAGCGGATCTTGAGACATAAGTATTCCGGTTGACCGCGCTAAACATGTAGGTCAGCTGAATTTATTTGAGCGATATTTCGACCCTTCTTTGCAACACTGTCAGAAGTTTCATAGCAGATGACACAAGGATGCGCAGTTTCAACAGACAACAGTTGGGATGTTATCTGTTCTGATTTTGAAAACGTCATGCATTAAATGTTATGTCTAAAAAGCAGTGCCAGGAAAAGCCAAAAAACCGCCAAAACGCATATGCTGCCTTTTCCGATATCACGGCCACACAAAACAAGACCAAAGGTTTCGATGGGATCCCAAAAATTCAATATCTGAACCAGACAACTGGGTCTTGTCTTAGCCCAGATCCAGTCTTCGCCAGACTCCTTGAACATTTTTACTATTAAAATTCAGAAACAGGTTAAGGCCAAATAGCTAATCATCTGAGAAAACCAAGTTCAGATGTAGATTCAGCATCTGTTTTGACGAAAACTTCCTGCCACTTCTGCCGATTTCCCGGTTTCGTCCGAACTCCGGAACTACTTGTCCGGCAAAAAAAGAAAGCTAAAAAACGAACTCAGGGTATCTTCTTTCCCCAATAATGAACATCTAATCAACTTCAAATAAAAACGTAACTTGTAACAAATTTTCCGACTCCAGCCGGATTCCGGTCGAACTATATGTCCGGGTAAAAAATCATTGTCACACATGGATTCAACATCTCTTCTTACCCCTAAATCGGATATCTAATCAACTACAAATAAAACTTTAACTTTTAACAATTTTCCGGTTTTGGCCGGATTCCGGCCGAACTACATGTCCGGGTAGAAAATTGTTTTTACAAAAGTGTTCAGCATGTCTTCTTGCCCTAAATCGAACATTTAACAACTCCAATAAAACTTTTAATTTTAACAAACTTTCCGGTTTGTGCCAGATTCCGGGCTAACTGCTTGTTCGTTGAGAAAAGGGTTTTCACCATCGAGTTCAGCATGTCTTCCTACCCCGAATTTTAACATCTAGTCAACTTAAAAATAAAACTTTTACTTTTAACAAACTTTCCGGCTTCGTCCGGATTCCAGGCGAACTTCTTGTCCGATGACAAAATGATCTTCACCATCTTCACTCCATAATCGACTATCACATTAGCTGTTTCAAAATATTTTGTTTGCCCCTTAATTTGAACCCCCTCCCCCACCCCTAAAAGTAGGGCTGCAAAGCCCATTTACGAACTTCACTTGTCCGATGAACCAACGAATCCTCACACCAAGTTTCATCAAAATTTCTCATTCCCTTCGAGAGTTATCGTGCTTACAGACGGACGGACAGAGGGACAACTTTTGCGATGTCTTAGGTATCTCTCCACTTACGTTTTGGGATCCCAAAAAGTCAGCAGATGCTTTTTTGGCATTTTTGGGGTCGTCCATGCAATCTTTAGTATGCTTCTGACGCAACATCTGACAGTGAAGGGCCCTCCTCAGGCCCAAAGCTAGAAATATAAAATACGATAAAATAAATAAAGATTCCAGCAACCATAATTGCCTAATTTTGATGACCTTCTTCGTAAGAATTGCTTGGAATTAAAGTTAGTACTGAGATTTCATTTTCGACACGGCTGCTATTTTTGTCAGCTGAAGTTAGCTATTCTTTCAGCCGAAGCTAACTGCGAATCATATTTGACTGCCTTAAACTGGGTATTATTCTAGCGATATTTCAGCCCTTCTTGGCAAGGGTCCTCTTCAGGCTCAGTCTAGAAAAACGAACGTACGATCACAGGGTCGTTTTTAAAGCTTAACCGAAAAGGGCTGGGATAGGACAATCTAGTTACCCATCACTTATTCACTTAAATTGGCTTGAAGACCCGCTGAAAATGCGTTACTTAGTTGTTCCGCTATTCACGAATAATCGATTTTCAAATAGTGGAATTTCAGTCTGATGTGTGGTACTCTATGCACTTGTATTTTTGTTGTATGCCTTACAAGAAATATTTGCGATTTTTTTTCTGTCCAGGCACTAAGCAATCTTCACCAATCTCACCACTGCCCACTGAAAAACCGTGTTTGTGCTAAGATTTAAAATTTCCCTCGTCATAGTAGAATTTACACTGTGGGGACGGCCGCAGATATTCTGAACGTCATAAACTATAGAGCAGATATGCAGAATCCAAATAATACAGTGTGTTCAGTTGAATGAAACAAAAATAAGTCGGCTTTTCAGTTGAACTTTAAGCTGACATACTCGTTTACCGAAGTCAAATAGTATTTTTTTTTTTTAAAGTAAACGTGCAGCAAGAAGGTCGGTAAATTACCCTCTTCTGAGCGACTCAGGCACAAAGGCTGCA
Source organism: Branchinecta lynchi (assembly GCA_023053575.1). NCBI lineage: Eukaryota > Metazoa > Arthropoda > Branchiopoda > Anostraca > Branchinectidae > Branchinecta > Branchinecta lynchi. The sequence continues at coordinate 12,338,595 of JAKZAP010000012.1, read as the reverse complement.
CTGTAGGAAGAGGGAGAATTTCACATCCCTGACGAAGTAAGGAACGAATGGGTGGAGGGAGCTGGGTGTCAGGGGCATCACGACTGGGGGAGGGTGTGACGCCCCCCCCCCCAATGCTGTCGGGCATTCGGTAAAAACTAACCAAGGCGGCTCGAAGCGCCGCGATTTTTCGTCAAAATTGGTCGATTTTTCGTCACAATAGTCGGTTTTTCAGAAAATCAGTCGATTTTTTATTGTTGAAAATAGTCATTTTTTTCTGCAGAGAACGTCGGTAAAATTACCAGCAGTCGGTAAATGCCTTGTCCCCCCCCCCACACACATTTTGGCTAGTAATGCCTCTGGGGGGTGTATTACAAATCTCTCACTATGAGGAATCGAGACAATAGTGTAGTTTAGTGCCAAAGATCGATCTTTTGTTTGTAGTTGACATAGACCCTTAAAGGACCTGTCTTACCTATAATATTAACGCAACCTACTTCCATAATCACTCCTATATTTCCTAAAGCAGTGTCTATGGTTCCTGAACTTGCAACTGATACTTCAAAAGCTAAAAGTACTCGACCGGTCAAGTATGCTGCCACACAGGAGCTATTAGTACTCGACCAGTCGAGGAATCGAGCCTGCAGTCGCTATCAGTACTACTTGTGCCTTGGGAAGCTAAAAGTACCTGACCGTATGGAACTTGAGTCAGGAAGGAACAGGTCCAGTAATTACTACCATAGGAGCTATCTTTCCTCGACCATACAGCTGAAATCAGGAAAGTTGTAAGGTCGAGTAACCAACCCACCAGAGACTAATAGTACTCGACTTTGAACTTGGTTAAGTAGGTCGAGTATTCACCGCAATGGCAGCTATTAGTACTCGATCTAAAAGGAGGATAGATGGGTGAGTATTTGACGTCCCAGGAGCTAATCGTACTCAATCTAATATTACTAATAAGAGGTCAAGTATTCACTCTACCTGTTGAAGGAGGATTGGTAGGTCGAGTACTTGACGCCCTAGCAGCTGTTCGTACTCGAACTAATAATACTAATAAGAGGTCAAGTATTCAGGGTGCTGACGGCTAAAAATTCTCTACCTGTTGAAGGATTGCTAGGTCGAGCACTTGACGCCCCTGCAGCTGTTCGTACTCGACCTAATATTACCACTAAGAGGTCAAGTATTCAGGGCGCTGACGGCTAAAAATGCTCTACCTGTTAAAGGAGGATTGCTAGGTCGAGTACTCGACGCGCTGACCGCTGTTCGTACTCGACCTAATGTTTCTAAGAGGAGGTCACGTATTCATGGTGATGACGGCTAAATACTCGAGCTATTAAAGAAGGATTGGTTGGTCGAGTAATTGACTCCGTAACCACTATTCGTACTCAACTTGGCAGAGTATTTAAGGTGGGGCTAGTTATTAGTACTCAATCTAATAAATGAGGCATTGATAGGTCGAGTAGAGTATCTGACGTCCCACCAGCATGTACTCGACCTAATTTACTCGAGCAAAACGAGAATCCACCGAGAACAAGAACATTACAACTTCTCGCTGAGTCGCCGAGATTACTTTCTTCTCGTAGGGTGAATGCACTTTACACGACGTGATTTATTAGGTCGAGCGTTATTAGCTATCACATCGATCTAATCAATACCAATTATTATACTAGGTCAAGTACGAATAACTGCTGAGACGTCAAATACTTGACAAAATACTTGTTGTAGTACGTGTCACATACTTGACAAGTACGAATAATTACCACCCTTCCAATACTCGACCTCCCATTATTATAATGGGAGGTCTTATAATAATGCACGACCTCTTATTCTTGAAAGTGTTATGCGCGATCTGTTATGAAACTTCTGACAGTGTAGGCTGTGCTTTCAACAAATAGCCCACGGTTTTGGCTGTTTTAAGCCTTTTCCGAAACCTGTTGACTTAAAGCGGAAACAGGGAAACAATTTACATAACCAGGTTTTCTGATATAAAAACTTCTCGCAGACAACCGTCGACAACGTGATACACATCGAAGGTAGCAAAACACGGCAAGTGAGAAAATCAGCGTGGTTTTGTTAGAGGGGATAGAATGCACTGTACAAAATTGGTGTCTCCGGGTTTAGAAATGGCAGTGTCTATCGTTCCCGCACCTGGAACTGATACCTCAAAAGCTAAAAGTACTCGACCGGTCGAGTTTCCTGCCACACAAGAGTTAATAATATTCGACCAGTCGAGTAATAAGGGTTACAGGATCTATTAGTACTTGACCAGTCAAGGAATCGAGCCTCCAGTCGCTATCAGTACTAGACTGGTTGAGTACTTGTGTCTTGAGAAGCTATAGAAGTACCTGACCGTATGGAACTTGGAGTAATGAAGCTATAGAAGTACCTGACCGTATGGAACTTGGAGTAAGGAAGGAACAGGTCGAGTAATTACTACCATAGGAGCTATCTTACCTCGACCATACAAATGAAATCCGGAAAGTTATAAGGTGGAGTAACCAACCCACCAGGGACTAATAGTACTCGACCTTGAAATTGGTTAAGTAGGTCGAGTATTCACGGCAATGGCAGCTGTTGGTACTCGATCTAAAAAGGAGGATAGATGGGTGGAGTATTTGACGTCCCAGGAGCTAATCGTACTCGACCTAATATTACTAATAAGAGGTCAAGTATTCAGGGCGCTGACGGCTAAAAATACTCTACCTGTTGAAGGAGGATTGGTTGGTCGAGTACTTGACGCCCCTAACGACTGTTCGTACTCGACCTAATATTACCAATAAGAGGTCAAGTATTCAGGACACTGACGGCTGAAAATACTCTACCTGTTGAAGGAGGATTGGTAGGTCGAGTACTTGATGGCATACGAGAGGTCGGTTATTCTTGAAAGTGTTATACGCTATCTGTTATGAAACTTCTGACAGTGTAGTTTTATAGTATTCAAATATTTTTAAATACTGTATGTTGAAGAGTAAACAGTGCAGGGGGTCTTTAACGTCTTGAACCCACAACTAAGGTGTTTTTCTCTTTGGTTTTGCTGACAGGGGCGTTGCCAAACTGAAGGAAAAAGTGCTAAATATTGGACCTCTGCTCTCGCCAACCGTATCTGCTTTAAATCTTGATCCGTGGAGTTATATTTGTCGGAGCCGGAAAAGCTGGAGTATTTTTGGGAGAGACGCACCCACGTCTGATGAATCACCCTTAATTTGAATGTTTCATTCGAGAAATTCTGCCTTTGACTCATGTTCGAAGCTTCTTTCTCGGATTAAAAAGTTGTGACCGGGCGGAAAAAATAATGAGCTTTACATGCTAGCAGGCCCCAGGTCTGTTATAATCCACATGCGCTCTCAATCTGTGATCCTTGGCCTGTATGCAAGCCCTTCAAAAGCACAGCGCAGTGGGTATCGGGCAAATGACTAGCCCCCAACCGAGTGGTACGAAGATCCCGTTATTTATAAGTGTGATGTCGGCCAAAAACTCTTTCCGAAACTCAGGCCGCAAATGGCCCATCGTCTGAGTCACCCTAGAAAACAACATTTGCTTGTAATCTATCACCCTATGCACAAATGATAATAACATTGCTCATTATAACATATGTCATCGAGTTCTTCTAAAATTAAAACCTGTCCAATCTTTCCTCCAGTCGCAGGAACTTGGACATTTCGTTACGTAGATAACGTAATAAGTTCTTCAGTTAACAAAGCTTTCTTCTTCCCCCTTTATTTGGAGGGGTTTCTGCCCCTGATTTGGCGCAGCAGGGCAACTTTTCAGGTTATACGGGGGAAAGTATTTATTCAGAGCAATATGGTATGCTTGCCTTTGTTTAAATAAGACCAAATCAGTTTTCTACCTGCTCATAGTGAAACGGAGAGAGCACCGTCTATTTGTGTCATAGCTATGCATCATCCATCGTAAACCGAGGAAACCATTTTTAAAGGGAGTGTTTTGCTTCTTCCGGACATCCTGAATAGCACTTCGGAAAGGGTATAACAGAAGTGTGCGAATATATCGACGGAGCGCTGAAGCTAAGAGAGACAGCTTAGTAGTGAGGCTTCATAGCCGTAGGAAAATATTGTTGTTGTTTTCCCTTGTAATGTGTATTATTGTTTTGTTATGTATATATTATATATTATATATACTTATACTTTCTTATTATATGGGGTATGAAGATCGTCCAGGATCATGCTAGCGGCAGGGGCATCATTTCAGGGGGGGGGGGGGGGGGGGCTGCACATGAGTTTTGTTTTGTTTTAATCTTTAAGAAACATGTGATTGACATCATGGAGCGTGTTCCACCCTACTTACCATAGTTACTACGCGTGACGTCACGAATTCTAGCTTTTTGCGAAAGGGCTGGAACGATTTTTCTATTTTCGAGCAGGATTATCACGCCACCGGTGAATTCGACCAATTGCGTTACAGAGATGCGTAGTTACTACGCTTCCGAGTATGGTAAGCAGGGGCGTCACTATGGGGGGGGAGGGGGGGACTCCCCCCCCTAAAGGTCCTGAGAAAGTACTTTCGTCGGGCGAAGCCCGGCGAAAGTTCACTTGTTTGTCGGCGCGAAGCGCCGGCAAACATAGAAAAAATAATATTTTGCATGCTTTTTATCAGGCATCGGTCGATCCGTCGGCACATCGGGTGTTTTTATATGCAAGAAATGAAATCCTGCAAACGTTTGTCGGGCAAAACATTGAAGAAATCGAATTCTGCATGCTTTTGTCGTGCCTCTGTTCGTCGGCACATCGGGTTCTTTTTATAGAAAAGAAATCCAGAAGAAATAAAAACAAATTAAGTTTTTGTCGGGCATCGGTCGACTCGTCGGCACATCGGGTTCTTTTTATACGCAAGAAATGAAATCCTGCAAACATTTGTCAGGCAAAGCACTGGAGAAATCGAATTCTGCAAGCTTTTGTCGTGCCTCTGTTCGTCGGCACATCGGGTTCTTTTTATAGAAAAGAAATCCAGAAGAAAATTTTTTTTATGCTTTTGTCGGGCGTCGGTCGACTCGTCGGCATATCGGGTTCTACTTATACGTAAGAAATCAAATTTTGCAAACTTTGTCGGGCGCACCCAGGAAGTTTAAGTTTCATTGGCACAAGGGGTTATTTTTACACGTATGAATCAAGTTCTGTACAGTCTAGTCGAGCAAAACACAGAACAAATCAAATGCTCGATGGTTTTGTCGGGCGTCGGTATTCTCGTCGGCACATCGGGTTCTTTAAAAAAAAAAAAAAATCAAATTCTGTAACTTTTTATCGGGCTCATGCCGAAAGTTCAAGTCTCGTCGGTACATCGGCTTCTATTTACACGTTCTTTACAATCTTGTCGGGCAAAACACAGAAGAAATTGAATTCTGGATGCTTTTGTCGGGCGTCGGTGTTCTTGTCCGCACACCGAGTGTTCTATACGTAAGAAATCAAATTCTGCAAATATTTGCCGGTCGCAAACTTTTCCGGAAAAATACAGATTAAAAAAAATTCGCCGGCGTTGCTTAGTTCAACTTGTTCTGGGTACAGTCGTTGAAACGAAAAGCCAAATATGTGAAATTAATATATGTATTGACATCAAAGGAACAATGTCAACTGATGCATTACAGTAAGTTTTACACAAAATTTCGCCTGGCGCATTTTGTAGTATTCCCTATTTGGAAGAATGGTGTATCATTTAGTTTTCCTTTTAGGATAGAAATTCTTGGGGTTTGAAACACGTTAAAGCCGGAAATTGTATAGTACTATAGCTGAATTTTCCGCCAAAAAACACATTACAAAAATTTCGCCTGCGGCGCTTGGTTTAACTTGCCTTGGTACAGTCGTTGGAAGCTTTGCTTTCCAGCGAAAGTTCAAATGAAAAGACGAATATGTGAACTTTAAAATACGAGATTATACCAAAGAAATAACCTCAATTGATGCGTTGTTACAGTTAATTCACACAAAATTTCGCCTGCGGCGCATTTTGTAGTATTCTTTATTGAGAAGAACAGTGTTTCATTTAGCTTGTCGTTTTAGGATTGAAATTCGCCGAAACACGTTAAAAGCTAGAACTTGTATGGTAGGTATAGATAAATTTTTCCGGAAAAAAAGGCAGATTTAAAAATTTCGCCTGCGGCGCTCAATTTAACTTGTTCTTGGTACAGTCGTTGGAAGCTTCGCTTTTTAGCGAAGGCTAAAATGAAAAGCCAAATATGTGAACTTAAAATACGAAATTACATCAAAGGAATAATCTCAACTGATGCGTTACAGTTAGTTTTACCCCGATTCTATTCTGTGCTGGCGGAAATGTACGCCGTTGCCGCGAAGCGGCAACGGCGTGTTTTGTCGGCAAATTTTTTAGTCCGTCGGCACAAACCGGACGTCCCCCCCCCCCAAAGGTAAAAGGCTAGTGACGCCCCTGATGGTAAGCAAATAGTAACTGTTAGTTACTATCTTTTCATGAGGTTGGAACGAAAATAGTAACTATTGTTAGAAGTGTGGAACACGCTCATTATGACAAGCATTCGCGCAAAGCGGTAAAGTAGATTTTAAGAAAGTCTTCCAGACAACTTTGACCTGTTTACATCTTGCCACAGATCCGTAACGACGCAGTTGCCTCCCCTAGGTTTTCTCGACACGACGCCTATGGCTAGCGGAAAAGACTGTGAATGGCTGCGAACAACACATCATGGGCCCTTGGTGTCAGTTCCTTATTTGCTTCATCGTCTTATCTCTATTCCAGGTTCCGCGGAGAAGAAGAAGTCAAAGCCGGCGGACGCTTCCGCTTCCTCTACGAAGACGATGAAAGTATCGCGCTGATCATCAAAGGTGTCACCACAGAAGACGCTGGTCTCTACTCCGTCATTGCTACAAACGAATTGGGAGAGGCGAAAACGGAGGGCAACTTGTATGTGAAGGCGCCACCTAAGTTTAGGAAGAAGATGTCCGACATGTCTTGCATGACGGACAAACAGCTGAAGATAGACATTGAGGTGGAGGGGTCCCCCGCTCCGGAAATCAAGTGGTAAGTACTTGGATAAAGGAACAACCCGTGTTTCGCAATTTTGAAAAGTGGGCAGCCGTCAAAGTTGACTGACAGAACCGATTAGCACACCTATATAGACAAAGTGGCTCGCGCCGATATGATGCATAGTCGACTACAGTTCGAACTAATTTAATAAACTGCAGTAAGATAAAAACAAAACAAAAAATAATACTAGAAGGCCACGTGATCTGTACAATCTTATTGCGTTCTTGCAGAACAGGATCAGACTCTGATCTTCCTTTAGCCCAATCGACTGCGAATCATATTTGACATTGCAAAACGGATAAGTAAGATGAATTTTACCTTCTTCAAAACTGTGCTAACTGAATTTTTTTTTTTTTAACTGAGTCAAATATACCATTGGAAAGAACATAGCTGATATGGTATCCTGTTAAATTGTGATGAGTGTTAGATGACGACATGAGCACCATCTAGCAGGTAGATTAGTTTTAACTTTCTGAGCTCTTACTTTCTTCATGCAGATGGCACACGCAAAACTGGGCCCAAAAATTATAAAAATATAGTTAGCACAGTTTGAAGAACACAGTACAATTTTATTAGAGCTATATTTCGCTGATAAATATTCCTTCAGCCAAAGCTGACTGCGACTCATATTTTGACACTGTAAAATGGGTACGTCAGCTACATGTTATTAGAGGTATATTTCGACCTTGTTGGCAAGGGTCCTGTTCAGGCTGAAGTCGCTCATTCTGGAAGGTGAACTTGAAATTGAAACATAGCTCTAATGAAATGTAGCGGACCTATCTGTTTTGCAGCGTCAGAATATTCTATGTTTCGGGTCACAACCAGACCCCAATAAAATTCAGTTTTGCACTGACAAATCTTAGACTGAGATTATAATTAAATAAAAATCAAACAAGAGTCATGTATCCATGATTGCCGCCCATCTTTAATATTTCAGTTTTTTTACAGACCGGTATTGATAACAAAACAACATATTCTACTGTAAAAAAAAACTTCCCTAACTCAGATTGAAAAATGCCTCACCAGTGATGTCAACTGTAGTCACCTTCCGAACTACTGATGCCACCTGGAAGCCTAATCCAAATTATGGAACTTGAGCGTTTTCGTGACTGCCTTCGTCGTGTTTGGTAACAGATGTGCGGAACCGCTGACCTTGTTTAATTTCCGCCTAAGGCTTTCCACGGGGCAATGTATTATTGGGAATGGGTTTCCCCACGTGGAGCCAATTGGATGTCTAGAAAGCGCGTTTTTATTTGCGCTTAGGCCTAGTTCCGACTGAGTGAATTACGCTTCTTTGTGTGTTTTAGCAATGTCTAAGTGGCTCTGAATTTTTTGTATCCCCTTCGCTTGACCGGAATTCTCTGAAAAGGTCCTACTTTTCCCCTGTAGCGAAGCGCAGTCTTTATAGTGAAGAAAACGTCGCGCTCAGAGGAAACTTACCTTTGGCCAGAATCTGCTTGAATCGTCACACTTTTTCCCTACGTAGAAGGAAACGGAAATTGCTTCTACTATAAGAACCTTTGGGAAATAGCCTCGTGTCTTGCCGTGCTATGCCCCGCTATTATGTATTCTTCAATTCAGGTACAAAGACGGCAAGCAAATCTCTTCTACTGAGCGAATCCGGTTTGTTCAGGAACAATCGGAGACGTATACTCTTGTCATTGAGGAAGTGACCTTTGAAGATTCTGGATCGTACAGCGTTGTCGCTTCGAACGCGATGGGTCAGATGTCTGAATTTTTTGCTATCGATGCTCAAGCTCCGCCCAAATTTTTGAAGAGGATGAAGGAGCTATTCGAGGAAGAACTTGGACAGGACGTCACTCTAGAGGTTTGATTCTTGGCCATTAGTAGCCTATATATATTCAAGAATAAATAATCAAGAATATGAATAATAATATAAAAAATATATGTTTATTTATCTTTTGCTGTTGTTGTAGATTTTGTACCTTTGTATTTCTTGTTAAGCGTTCATTTACCTTTTTTTTTTCTCTGTGTACTCGGCAAGTCCCGTATTACTAGGCTGCATGTAATAAATCCATTCATTCATTCATATGAAATTGGGACCCGGCGTTTTCAACCTCTTGGCTTGTGTTTTTTTACCAAGACAGTTAAAGCAGGATTGAATCCGTTATTTTGTGCCTTAAAGCACAATGAGCTTGATAAATGATCCCTTTTTTACATTACCAAAGCGGTATACAGCCGTTTTGAAACCGGGAATCTCAATGCCGCACTTCTTTTACTTGTTAGCGAATTGTTGCTAACGAAAAATGGTCTCAGTCAGAAAGAACCCATAAGCATGAGAAATAGAATGATCTGTTATTAGCACACAGACGGCAGACAAGACAACATGTGGTACGCGTCAAAGAGGAAGTATGATAAATCTTGGATAGAGTAATTTTGTGGTTGTACGCGAAGGCCAAAGAGACATGGGGGGAGGAAATTTATTTTAAGGCGGGGATTCCAGCAGATCATTTGAGGTTGTTAATGAGTTTACGAGGTGATTGTCTACCTTTAGGAATGCGTAGAAGATATTTGGGTAAGGTAAGAGTGTTGTCTGGTCCTTACTTTTGCCCAATGTGTGGACATTTGGACGAAAATATTTTTCACGTAATGTGCGTATGTCCTGAGCTTTCAGATCTTCGTGGGGAAATTTTTGGTGTTAATATTTGGGGGGAGGATTGGTTGGTAAAAGTAATGGGAAGTAAAATATTTGGTGATATGGAAAATTTGGGAAGATTCCTTTCGGTCTCGATGAACCACAGAGAAAGATTCCTGTAAAGGAATATGTAAAATAGTTAGCATTTATTTGGTTTGTGTTTTTTTATTTTTGTTTGTGTTTATTTTTTCCCATGGCCTCTGTGCTTTTAGTGGAATAAATCTTATCTTATCTATCTTATCTTATAAAAATTCGAACGTAAAAGATAAAAGATTCCGCATGGAATATCTCTTTGTTGACAAAAATGATTCTCGACCCGAAATGAAACCATTTTTGGCCCGGATTGGTTCTGTTTCTGTGCAAGCTTAGCTTTCCTGGTGATTGAAAGCAAAGCTGAGTATAAGCTAACTCGCCTAATTTTGAACGCTTAAGTCGCTCGATTTTGGTCTTGAATCATTATCTATTTAACTTATTTTTGCTTTTTCTTTTCTTTCTGACTCCACCTTTTACGGACATTAATTATAGTTATAATCGTAGTAGTTATTCGAACTGCAAACAAGCTGAATATAAGCTAACTCGCATAATGTTAAAAGCTTAATTAAAATATTAAAAGCGATTTTGGTTTTGAATCTTTATGTATTATCTCTCTGATGTTATCCCTCTGACTTCGCCTTGTACGGACGTTAATTATAATTATAATATTAGTAGTCAATAGAACTGGGAAAAAAGTGGTGCGACTCCTTATAATTTTTCAGCCCGAAAGGGGGTAATTCATATCTGAATTAAACAAATCCGAAGACCCTAGAATATGATAAACGTTACTGAACAGCTAAACCCTTTGTTGACTCTCTATAAGCTTTGCCGGCTTACCTTTTCTGGCGATTGAAAGCAAAGCTGAATATAAGCTAACTCGGCTAATGTTAAAAGCTTAAGTCGCTCGATTTTGGCTTTGAATCGTTATGATAATGATATGATATGATATGTATTTGTCTTCAAAGCCCAAAGGCCATAACAAACGCACATAAATAACAACATGTAAATACAAAATAAACGGTCACACTACTACACTAAACCCCACTCAAACACTTTTCCCTGTGCAGACTGGCCACTCTGAGGAACCTAGCCAGGTTTCTTATACTAAGAAAATCCCTACTCTGCATAATATTTAATACATATCGGATCGTTATGTATCTCGTATTTTTGCTGTTTCTTTTCTCTCTGACTCCGCTTCGTACGGACATTAATTAAAATTATGATAGTAATAGTCATTGGAACTGGGAAAACAGGGGATTGACTAAAAAGAGGCACGGCACGGCACGGTACGACAGAGCGTAGGATGCACGAATACTAAAAAGAGGCACGAAAACTAAAAGGGTCCTTTCAGACTTCAGAGTCAGGGGCAGGAGCGATGTTCTAACGTGCCTCTTTTTTGGCTCCGGAGTTGCGAGCTCCCATATACTTGTCTACTTCTACTGCTTTCTCATTTCTTGTTATTACCCGTGCCTCCTGCGTCATGCCGCGCCTCGTTTTAGTCGATCCTGGAAAAAAGTAGTCCGACTCCTTATAATTTTTCAGTCCGGAAGGAAGGGAATATTTGAATTATATAAATTCGAAAACCCTAGAATATGATAAACGTTTCTAGAATATCTGAACCCTTTGTTTACAGATATATTTCTTTGAAATATTAAAGGTCGATTAAGTAATAAAATAGTGAGAACTTTAATTAAGCTCTCAATAATTACACGTCGCATGTCGCTCTCCTGACTGAGGATATAAGAAGGAAAATTACTAGGACTAGATACCCTACTATTCTGTTAAGAATTCTTAGGTAGTATACTAGAAGCCTAAAGGATTTGGCGGTTCTTAGACTTACTACAGGAATCTATCCTATAAATGATAACCCAAAATGTATTAACTTAATCTTGTAAACAGCTTATATACCGTCGTTTAGAGGATTAAATGAATAAGTCTTCTTAATATGAGCATTTAAGAAATGTTATATGTCACTGAATGAATCAGTTGGTTAAGCATAGTTCGGTTCTATACATTGTATTTCGTACTCCTCAGTTCTGAGGGAAATAAATAAATAAATAAAATCAGATGCTGGAATGGTTGTAAATGACATCATCTTTTTCAGGTTCAGGTGCAAGCCAACCCCAAGCCGGAGATCAGCTGGTTCCAAGGGGACAAGGAAATCAAACACGACGGTGCCAGGTACATCGTATCACAAAAAGATGACATGTACACGATGACCATCAAAAACTTGACTCGTCGAGACTCCGGAAAGTTTAAGTGCAAAATTACCAATCAGCACGGTGCTGATGAGAGCCTGGCTGATGTCAAGGTATGTAATATAATAATTTTTATTATTATTATTATTTTATTTATTTGAACCCTTCGAAACTGAAGAGTAATGTATAAAAAGGAACAACAACATGTCAGTCAAACTCACACACACTTACATACTATAAACAGCTGACCTACTAAGTATAAAACGAAATACATGGAAAAAACAAAGTTCAAAATAAACAAACTAATCAGGGCGCTTTTTTGTGAAAAAAGGAAAAAGGTTGTAATGAAGAAGAATGTTGTCGCAAATATATTCGCAAATTTGATGTCAGGCCGCTAAGCCTCTACAAAAGTGTTCGTTTACATTTCTTCTAAATATCCCGTTCTGTCCTCACTTTGTGCTGGTGTCCTCGAATATGATTATTATTGAACTACAAGATTCTCTCGGCTGGTACGTTGCCATAATCTCCATTGCAGAGCTTGTACATTTCAACAAGGGTGTGCGTTTTTTTTCTCCATGATGTGTAGGCTGCCTATTCATACTCATGGTTGTCACATATCGCACGATGGTGTAAGATGTCACTCAATTTTCCCTCTTGTCCTACGCGTTTCAGAAAATGTCCAGGTGCGCCGTTTCTGAAGCAGTGATTTTCATCAAAGTGACTATTTCACCTATCACGTCACAATGGTGTGGAATGTCACGCTTCACTCTTGTTTTAAGATATTTGGGGGCAGGACATTTTTTTTAAAGTGGGGTTGTCGGGAGTACATTTAAAGTGGATGGTGAGTTGGGGGGGGGGGGGGAGGATTAGCTATTGGGGAGAAAAGAAGGTTGACAGGAAAAAATAGGATAAAGAATGGCCCTTACTTTTGCCCGATGTGTAGAAAGATGGATGAGGGTGTGTTCCACTTTATGTGTGAATGTGAAGGATTGAGTGATTTAAGGGTCGAAGTATTTGGGGTGGGAATTACTAGGGAGGAGTGGCTATTAGAACAGATTGGAAGTACAAATATGGGCGATATTCGTAAGTTGACTCGATTACCCCGCGTTTGTCTGTCCCATAGAGAGCGATTTTTATGGCACTTGCCCTTCGGCCAAGTGCCATATAGCGATCGCAATTTCTGTCCGTCAGTCGGTCTGTCGGTCTGTCGGTCTGTCGGTCTGTCCAGGTTTTGCTAGTTCGGGCACTTCCACATAAGCTAGAACGATAAAACTTGGCAGGCGTATCAGGGACCCCAAATGATTAAGTTGGAAATAGTCACTTCCCCGATCCGAGCACCGTGGGGGGAGTGGAGGGAGGGGGAATCCGGAATCTTGAGGTATTTTTAACTTTTGAACGGGTGATCGGATCTCGATGAAACTTGATATTTGGAACGACCTCATGCCTCAGACAACCCACTTAAAATCCGGACCGGATCCGGTGACTTTTGGGGGGAGCTGGAGGGGGCAACCGGAAATCTTGGGAAACGCTATGAGTGGAGGGATCGAGATGAAACTTGGTGGGAAGACACCTAGCATACACTAGATACATCATTGACATAACCGAGCCGATTCGGGCACTGTGGGGGGAGTGGAGGGAGGGGGAATCCGGAATCTTGAGGTATTTATAACTTTTGAACGGGTGATCGGATCTCGTTGGAACTTGATATTTGGAAAGGCCTCATGCCTCAGACGACCTACTTAAAATCCGGACCGGATCCGGTGACTTTTGGGGGGAGCTGGAGGGGGCAACCGGAAATCTTGGGAAACGCTATGAGTGGAGGGATTGAGATGAAACTTGGTGGGAAGACACCTAGCAAACACTAGATACATCATTGACATAACCGAGCCGATTCGGGTACTGTGGGGGGAGTGGAGGGAGGGGGAATCCGGAATCTTGAGGTATTTATAACTTTTGAACGGGTGATCGGATCTCGATGGAACTTGATATTTGGAACGACTTCATGCCTCAGACGACCCACTTAAAATCCGGACCGGATCCGGTGACTTTTTAGGGGAGCTGGAGGGGGCAACCGGAAATCTTGGGAAACGCTATGAGTGGAGGGATCGAGATGAAACTTGGTGGGAAGACACCTAGCAAACACTAGATACATCATTGACATAACCGAGCCGATTCGGGTACTGTGGGGGGAGTGGAGGGGGGGGGGGAATCCGGAATCTTGAGGTATTTATAACTTTTGAACGGGTGATCGGATCTCGATGGAACTTGATATTTGGAACGACCTCATGCCTCAGACGACCCACTTAAAATCCGGACCGGATCCGGTGACTTTTTGGGGGAGCTGGAGGGGGCAACCGGAAATCTTGGGAAACGCTATGAGTGGAGGGATCGAGATGAAATTTGGTGGGAAGACACCTAGCAAACACTAGAAACATCATTGACATAACCGAGCCGATTCGGGCACTGTGGGGGGAGTGGAGGGAGGGGGAATCCGGAATCTTGAGGTATTTATAACTTTTTAACGGGTGATCGGATCTCGTTGGAACTTGATATTTGGAAAGACCTCATACCTCAGACGACCCACTTATAATCTGGACCGGATCCGGTGACTTTTGGGGGGGGAGCTGCAGGGGTCAACCGGAAATCTTGGGAAACGCTATGAGTGGAGGGATCGAGATGAAACTTGGTGAGAAGACACCTAGCAAACACTAGATACATCATTGACTTGACCGAGCCGATTCGGGTACTGTGGGGGGAATGGAGGGAGGGGGAATCCGGAATCTTGAGGTATTTATAACTTTTGAACGGGTGATCGGATCTCGATGGAACTTGATATTTGGAACGACGGTCATGCCTCAGACGACCTACTTAAAATCTGGACCGGATCCGGTGACTTTTGGGGGGAGCTGGAGGGGGCAACCGGAAATCTTGAGAAACGCTATGAGTGGAGGGATCGAGATGAAACTTGGTGGGAAGACACCTAGCAAACACTAGATACATCATTGACATAACCGAGCCGATTCGGGCACTGTGGGGGGAGTGGAGGGAGGGGGAATCCGGAATCTTGAGGTATTTATAACTTTTTAACGGGTGATCGGATCTCGTTGGAACTTGATATTTGGAAAGACCTCATACCTCAGACGACCCACTTATAATCTGGACCAGATCCGGTGACTTTTGGGGGAGGAGCTGCAGGGGTCAACCGGAAATCTTGGGAAACGCTATGAGTGGAGGGATCGAGATGAAACTTGGTGAGAAGACACCTAGCAAACACTAGATACATCATTGACTTGACCGAGCCGATTCGGGTACTGTGGGGGGAGTGGAGGGAGGGGGAATCCGGAATCTTGAGGTATTTATAACTTTTGAACGGGTGATCGGATCTCGATGGAACTTGATATTTGGAACGACCTCATGCCTCAGACGACCAACTTAAAATCCGGACCGGATCCGGTGACTTTTGAGGGGAGCTGGAGGGGGCAACCGGAAATCTTGAGAAACACTATGAGTGGAGGGATCGAGATGAAACTTGGTGGGAAGACACCTAGCAAACACTAGATACATCATTGACATAACCGAGCCGATTCGGGCACTGTGGGGGGAGTGGAGGGAGGGGGAATCCGGAATCTTGAGGTATTTATAACTTTTTAACGGGTGATCGGATCTCGTTGGAACTTGATATTTGGAAAGACCTCATACCTCAGACGACCCACTTATAATCTGGACCGGATCCGGTGACTTTTGGGGGGGAGCTGCAGGGGTCAACCGGAAATCTTGGGAAACGCTATGAGTGGAGGGATCGAGATGAAACTTGGTGGGAAGACACCTAGCAAACACTAGATACATCATTGACATAACCGAGCCGATTCGGGTACTGTGGGGGGAGTGGAGGGGGGGGGGAATCCGGAATCTTGAGGTATTTATAACTTTTGAACGGGTGATCGGATCTCGATGGAACTTGATATTTGGAACGACCTCATGCCTCAGACGACCCACTTAAAATCCGGACCGGATCCGGTGACTTTTTGGGGGAGCTGGAGGGGGCAACCGGAAATCTTGGGAAACGCTATGAGTGGAGGGATCGAGATGAAATTTGGTGGGAAGAAACCTAGCAAACACTAGAAACATCATTGACATAACCGAGCCGATTCGGGCACTGTGGGGGGAGTGGAGGGAGGGGGAATCCGGAATCTTGAGGTATTTATAACTTTTTAACGGGTGATCGGATCTCGTTGGAACTTGATATTTGGAAAGACCTCATACCTCAGACGACCCACTTATAATCTGGACCGGATCCGGTGACTTTTGGGGGGGGAGCTGCAGGGGTCAACCGGAAATCTTGGGAAACGCTATGAGTGGAGGGATCGAGATGAAACTTGGTGAGAAGACACCTAGCAAACACTAGATACATCATTGACTTGACCGAGCCGATTCGGGTACTGTGGGGGGAATGGAGGGAGGGGGAATCCGGAATCTTGAGGTATTTATAACTTTTGAACGGGTGATCGGATCTCGATGGAACTTGATATTTGGAACGACGGTCATGCCTCAGACGACCTACTTAAAATCTGGACCGGATCCGGTGACTTTTGGGGGGAGCTGGAGGGGGCAACCGGAAATCTTGAGAAACGCTATGAGTGGAGGGATCGAGATGAAACTTGGTGGGAAGACACCTAGCAAACACTAGATACATCATTGACATAACCGAGCCGATTCGGGCACTGTGGGGGGAGTGGAGGGAGGGGGAATCCGGAATCTTGAGGTATTTATAACTTTTTAACGGGTGATCGGATCTCGTTGGAACTTGATATTTGGAAAGACCTCATACCTCAGACGACCCACTTATAATCTGGACCAGATCCGGTGACTTTTGGGGGGGGAGCTGCAGGGGTCAACCGGAAATCTTGGGAAACGCTATGAGTGGAGGGATCGAGATGAAACTTGGTGAGAAGACACCTAGCAAACACTAGATACATCATTGACTTGACCGAGCCGATTCGGGTACTGTGGGGGGAGTGGAGGGAGGGGGAATCCGGAATCTTGAGGTATTTATAACTTTTGAACGGGTGATCGGATCTCGATGGAACTTGATATTTGGAACGACCTCATGCCTCAGACGACCTACTTAAAATCCGGACCGGATCCGGTGACTTTTGGGGGGAGCTGGAGGGGGCAACCGGAAATCTTGAGAAACACTATGAGTGGAGGGATCGAGATGAAACTTGGTGGGAAGACACCTAGCAAACACTAGATACATCATTGACATAACCGAGCCGATTCGGGCACTGTGGGGGGAGTGGAGGGAGGGGGAATCCGGAATCTTGAGGTATTTATAACTTTTTAACGGGTGATCGGATCTCGTTGGAACTTGATATTTGGAAAGACCTCATACCTCAGACGACCCACTTATAATCTGGACCGGATCCGGTGACTTTTGGGGGGGAGCTGCAGGGGTCAACCGGAAATCTTGGGAAACGCTATGAGTGGAGGGATCGAGATGAAACTTGGTGGGAAGACACCTAGCAAACACTAGATACATCATTGACATAACCGAGCCGATTCGGGTACTGTGGGGGGAGTGGAGGGAGGGGGAATCCGGAATCTTGAGGTATTTATAACTTTTGAACGGGTGATCGGATCTCGATGGAACTTGATATTTGGAACGACCTCATGCCTCAGACGACCTACTTAAAATCCGGACCGGATCCGGTGACTTTTGGGGGGAGCTGGAGGGGGCAACCGGAAATCTTGAGAAACGCTATGAGTGGAGGGATCGAGATGAAACTTGGTGGGAAGACACCTAGCAAACACTAGATACATCATTGACATAACCGAGCCGATTCGGGCAATGTGGGGGGAGTGGAGGGAGGGGGAATCCGGAATCTTGAGGTATTTATAACTTTTTAATGGGTGATCGGATCTCGTTGGAACTTGATATTTGGAAAGACCTCATACCTCAGACGACCCACTTATAATCTGGACCGGATCGGGTGACTTTTGGGGGGGAGCTGCAGGGGTCAACCGGAAATCTTGGGAAACGCTATGAGTGGAGGGATCGAGATGAAACTTGGTGGGAAGACACCTAGCAAACACTAGATACATCATTGACATAACCGAGCCGATTCGGGTACTGTGGGGGGAGTGGAGGGAGGGGGAATCCGGAATCTTGAGGTATTTATAACTTTTGAACGGGTGATCGGATCTCGATGGAACTTGATATTTGGAAAGACCTCATACCTTAGACGACCCACTTATAATCTGGACCGGATCCGGTGACTTTTGGGGGGGGAGCTGCAGGGGTCAACTGGAAATCTTGGGAAACGCTATGAGTGGAGGGATCGAGATGAAACTTGATGGGAAGACACCTAGCAAACACTAGATACGTCATTGACATAACCGAGCCGATTCAGGCACTGTGGGGGGGGGAGTCGATGGAGGGGGAATCCGGAATCTTGAGGTATTTATAACTTTTGAACGGGTGACCGGATCTCGATGAAACTTGATATTTGAAAAGACCTCATGCCTCAGACGACCCACTTAAAATCCGGACCGGATCCGGTGATTTTTGGGGGGAGCTGGAGGGGAGAACCGGAAATATTGGAAAACGCTATGAGTGGAGGGATCGAGATGAAACTTGGTGGGAAGACACCTAGCAAACACTAGATATACCATTGACATAATCGAGCCGTGCTTACTCGTAACAAGTGCCATATGAGCTCGTAGCTCTTGTTGTAGTTTGTTAGGTTTTCTTTTTGTTTTGTTGTCATGATACCATGTTTTTTTCGTCAATAAATTCATTCATTCATTTGAAAAAGCATCCAGATACCTCGTTTACAAAACCGACTATTTCACTTTTCTCTTGAAAATAAAATGTTACTCCCAATTTACTCTCTGTTTATGTCCAAAAGTCGCACACTAAATTTTATTGGTGTGGCAACCCTGTTCATATCAGCTGTTAACACAAGGGCCTTTACAAACCCCATTTTCGTTGGTTTCTTCGTTTATTTTTTGTGAGAAGGGCACTCTTCTAGCGTTTTGTAAGTTTTACCTATGCCAACAGAGCTTAGCGTGGCGAAATCTTAGCTCTAGCCGATTTCGCTCTCTATGACGTTTTTGTTTGAGTAGAGCGAACTAGTATTAGCAGCCTGAGTCCAGAGACTGGGGAATCAGAAGACGGCAAAATTTTCGAGCCGAATTCTGCCGTTTAATCCGAATCCTACGTTTTGTACTCCCAACGAAAGTGAGGGATACCTACGTCATTTGTCTTTCCTTCCGCAAGGCTGTATGTAAACATGCTGATACCTGAATGGCTTTGGACGTCTTGATAAAAGGCATTTAGAATCTTCAGGTTAACACTTAGGTCAAGTTCGTAGATGTGCTTTGTACTTCAAACTGGAGAGGAAGGGCCTGCAGTCCAAATTGATTAGGGGGTCTATGTAATAATTAGGAGGTCGAAAGAAATTGACTAGGGGAAAACCAACATGTTTACTCACGATACGCTGTTAGTTTTCAAATCTGACATATGTACGGCCGGAGTATGGTGAAAACGGGGCGTTTAGAAGGAAACATCCAAACAAAACCTATTAGGGGACATCTTTTTTATTTGCCTCCTTCCGCTTGCATAATTCACTAAAATACTTCCTTTTGTCGTTTGTGAATTTTTTGTCATAACGGGTCCGGATTTTGTTTTGCTTCGTGTTTTACCGAGTAATCAGGAGCAAAAAAAACGAGCTAACACACGATCTGACGTAAGTTTTCGCTCGCGAGTTGGAGCCCTACTGAGGACGCGCGAGAATGCGGAATTCTCGGTTCCCCTGTTTTTTTATGTCTCTGATGTCTATGGAGGGTATTTAGTCGTTTGAAGTTTGGTTTAGTTGAAGTTTCTGTTGAGAATGTGATGAATTGATTTTCTCCCCACCCGAATTCGTCTTCCCCGTCAAGCTGCCGAGCCTGTGCCTCGTTTAGAGCCGGTGGTAGCTTTGCTAACAACGTATGCTCAGAGTTTCTTCCCCTCGTTTGTTCGTTTATATAACTCGGAGCGCTTTTGAACGTTAACTTTTATGTTATTTTTTTTATTAATTGTAGTCTATTATATTATTGACCCTATTTATGATAAGACCTCGGTATAAATGTCGCAAAATTTTATATATTTTTAGATTGTTATGTTATGACGTTATGTTTTGACGCAAAAGCAACCCATCGGCTTGTCTGTAATTTTCTGTTGAGAACCCGGTGAAGTACCATAGTAAGTAAGTCTGGTGATGTTATTGTATTTTATTAATTGTAGTCTATTATATTATTGACCATATTTATGACAAGACGTCAGTATAAATGTCGCAAAATCTTATATACTTTTAGATTGTTACGTTATGACGTTATGTTTTGACGCAAAAGCAACCCATCGGCTTGTCTGTAATTTTCTGTTGAGAACCCGGTGAAGTGTAAGTCTGGTGATGTACCTATTGTTTTTTTAGGTCAAAGCCGCTCCAGAGGTTACGAAAAAGATGGAAAGTCTACAGGCCAAAGAGGGGGATAAGAACGTAGCTTTTGAAGTAAGTGCAAACGCCTATCCTAAGCCAAGCGTCCGCTGGTTTATTGGAGAGATGGAGATTACCGAGGAAAGGACCGAGTTCAAGAAAGTTGAAGAGGAAGGCGTCTACAAGCTTGTTATTGACGGTAAGTGCCCTCAGTTTTCTGTGGAGTTATAGGGATGTTATGAAGATATTCTTTCAGCCCGAGCTGACTGCGAATCATATTTGAGGTGCAAAACTGATAAGTCAGCTACATTTTATTAGAGCTATATTTCGGTCCTTCTTGGCAAGGATCCTCTTCAGGCTCAAGCTGGAAAATGGACTTCTGGAAACACAATAAAGATTCTTCCTTAATATCTGATTTTGTGAACTTCTTCTCTGAAAATTAGTTCGAGTTAAAGCTGGTGCTGTGATTTTGTTCGGGACGCTGCTGCTGTTTAATTGCGGTTCGATTGGGTCGTCGAGACATAAGCAATCTAGCAAAAAATAAATTAAATATTCTTTGAGCCCAAGCTGACTTTGAAACATTTATTCAAACAATGTTTACAACGGATACATCAGCTATGATTCTTCATCAGCGATATTTCGGCCCTTCTTTGCAAGGGTCCTCGTCAGGCTGTCAATCCTCTGGTTCACGGATTACAGGTTTGTTTCCTTCCCCGAAGTTGAACCAGAGGATTGACAGCCTGACGAGGACCCTTGCCAGGAAGGGCCGAAATATCGCTGATGAAGAATCATAGCTGATGTATCCGTTGTAAACATTGTTTGAATAAAAAATAAATTCCTAGTGTTAAGCTTTCAAGAGATTTGTTAGCCTGTTGACGAACTCTGTATGTATAGAGAATCGGAAGGTAAGTATTTCGAGAGGCCAATGTTATATCGCTGGATGTTTTTTCTGGGAATAGTCGATTCGGAATACACCTCGTAACACCCGATTAGGTAACCGCGGTTGAAGCGATGGGCTTGACTAGGAAGATTCAATTTTCGTATTGTACGTCACTAACCGAGTGGCAGAATTTGGTGAACCTTCGCTGAACGTTCAGGAGTGTGTCTTTTGCGAAAAATACCTTCTGAAATATTTCCCCTATGAATAATTGGTTCATTAAAAAAAAAAGTACAATAGGCCGACAGTTATGCATCAATTAATCAAATGTGTTTATTCGAATAGTTTAGAAGCACATGCAAACATAGTCTGATTTTCGCTTTCGGATACAAATTTCCTCCTTAGCTCCGAAATTTTGACGCATCGCAAGGTGGTTTCCCCATTGTGGCACGGACTGTGTCTGCATGTAGCTTAAAGTTTTCCGAAAATACCGTCAATTTCCAACTGGAATTAGCGATTTTCTTATTAGTGCCTGTCGACTCTATCCAGCCGTCCTGCTTTCCGACGCGGCAGCTGGGCGCAAAACATTTGAGACTGAACTCACGGTGGTAAAAAATTGGGAAAACTAAGCAAACAAAATAATAGAAAAACTAGACCTACGTTGCCCGGGCAACGTGAAGTGTTGCGGCAACCTTTGTCCGGCTTCGCCGGCTAAAGTGTTCCGAGAGCAACACTTTGGTTTTGTTTCTTCGCTGTCGGTTAAATGCTGAAATTGTCAACTTATCGAAGCTTTTAAAACGGTATGTTCTAAAAAGAATAATCACATAATCAAAAGCTGTTCTTGAGCACTCGGCACGGTCGAAAAAGCGCTGAAAATTCATAGGCCCATAAAACGAAACAATTGAGAAAAGTGGGAATTTTAGCAGCTTATAAGGGAGCTAGGTATATTATAAAATGCAGAAGGGTCCTTTAAAGCTAGAAAAGATCGTCGGGATCAGTTAGGAGAAACAGTCAATCGAAGTTTCAAGCTAATCTGATTGAAAAACAACCAGTAGTACAAAGTGTGCAACTTCAGCTGAACCTAACCATTGCAGATTCTTGGTCTCAATAAAGATAGTAACCCCTATATTATTGTTCTGAACCAGCTATTCGTTCTCTATGTTTTTCAGAAACATGTCGCAAGTCGGGCGATGGACTAAGACAGCTTTGAGCTGGTTAAGTTTTTTTCTGCGCGAACCACGCTGACTGGACTTCAAAATCTAAAGCGATGTTGTCTCATCACTTGGGCAAAATTCCGTCAACATTGATTGATTAGAATTTTAACTAAGATGCAGCCTTAATGCATATGCTGTTTTACTTTTTAGAGGTGAAAGCTCACATGGCTGGCACCTACACCTTCAAGATTGAGAACGAAAAGGGCGCTTGCGAGACCTCCGCTACTCTGGCCGTTAAAACACCACCGAGGATCACCGGACAGCTTACAGACACTGCAGTAAATGAGGGCGCAACTTGCACTCTTAAAGTCACTGCCAGTGGCGTTCCCGACCCTTCGGTAAAATGGTTAAAGGATGGCTCAGAAATTTTTGCCGACGCCAATGTTAAAATCACCAAGGAAACAACCGAAATCTACTCCCTTAGTTTCACCCTAGTCACGCAGAAGGATTCAGGAAATTATGAGTGTGTTCTAACCAATGAAATGGGAGAGGTTCGAACAGCCTGCACTCTAACAGTGCAATACAAGCCTCGCATCCTTGGCGATAATTTTAAATCGATAGACGCGTGGGAGGAGGAAGAGGTGGTCCTGGAAGTTCAAGTTGAAGGCGTTCCTAGACCAAAGGCGAAGTGGTCTAAGGACGGTGCGGGTGTCTCCAATTCTGATCGTTATGTCTTGTTCGAAGAAGAAACATACTACCGCCTGAAAATTGTCAAGGCGGAGTTGAGTGACACTGGCGATTACTCATTCTCGGTGGAAAACGAGGTTGGACAAGAGGTCCGATCAGAGGTAATCACAATCAAGTCCCTGGCGGAGAGGAGAATCCCAAAGGTCTTGAAACCTTTCGAAGACAAAGTCGTCGTCAAGGGTGACCAGCTCGTCCTTGAGGCGAAGGTCTGTGGCGATCCAAGGCCGAGCGTTGCATGGTTCAAGAACGGCAAGCCAGCTACTGAGAGCGAGAACGTTGTCGTATCAGACGATGGCGAGAACATCTATACCCTTGTTGTCAACAGCATCAAGCAGTCTGATGCCGGGAAGTACACTGTTCACGCTAGTAACGAACATGGTGAGGACAAGTACGTAGGGACGGTCACTGTTCACTCCAAGCCTAACATAGTCGGCCTGAACGCGAATAAAGTTGAATTCGGCGAGTTGGCAGCGTTCCAAGCCGTAGTCAGTGCCAATCCCAAGCCCAAAGTAGAATGGCTTAAAGACGGTCAGCCTCTAAAGAAGGAAGCATGGATCGAAGTTACAAACGACGCGAAGAACAACACCTACAAGCTTGACGTTAAGGAGTGCAAGGTTGCCGATGCTGGCGTGTACACCTTGAAGGCTACCAACGAAATCGCCGAAGTAACTGCCGATGCGAAGTTGACTGTTGTCTACTCAGAGCCGAGCTTCAAGACCTCACTCGCTTCAACTTCTACCAAGGAAGGTTTAGATGTCCAGTTCAACGTCCAGGTTGAAGGAATCCCCAAACCAACACTTGAATGGTACTTTGGTGAGAGCAAAATTAAAAATGGAGAGAAGTACACCATCCAAGAGGAAGGTAAATTGAATATTAGCCAGGTCAAGGAAGCTGACTTCGGCAAGTACATTGTCAAGGCCACGAATGCAATCGGCTCAAACGAAAGCGAAGCAGTGCTGCAGCTGGTACAAGAGCCGCCAAGTATTGGTAAGGGGCTCGAACCTTTCACTAATGCCAAAGAAGGCGAAGTGCTAACCTTCTCTGTCAAACTCGACGGCAGTCCTATTCCTACCTTCAAGTGGGTGAAGGATAACGTCGAAATCGTCCCGGATGACCGTATGGAGGTTTCCACCGCTCCGGACGGAACTGTCCAGCTGAAGATCTCCGACGCAAAACCGGAGGACTCTGGTTCATACCGCCTCGTTGCAACCAACCCTAACGGCGAAGTTTCGAGTGAAAGTGTCGCCGCGGTGCAACCCAAACCAAGAAAGCCGTCGTTTAGTAAGAAGTTGAAGAGCCAGACGGTCTCAGAGGGTAAGCCGCTGAAGTTGGAGGCGCGATTGGCCGCCTTCCCTAAGCCAGAGATCAAGTGGCAAAAAGATGGACGGACCCTTTATGGTGATCGGTATGCCATGATTGAGAAGCCGGATGGTACGGTCGCTCTGGAGATTGACAAGGTAGCGTGTTTATTATTTTTTGTTCTTGTTGTTACTAGACAGGACAGTCGTTGAGTGTTGAAAAAAAAACTCTGAAAATTGGAAGAAGGAATTTAAAAACATATTGACTTTGAAGCCAGTGGAACTTTATCCTCTTCAGTCGTGGACATGGTGACGGATAAAAAATTAAATATTCCTTCAGCCCAAGCTGAATGCGAATCATATTTGATAGTGCAAAACTGATACGTCAGCTGAATTTAATTGGAGCTATTCGACAGTTTTGTCCACAAGTTTTGTCCACAAGTCCAACTTGAGCGGCTTTGAGCCTGAAGAGGACCCTTAGGAAGGGCCGAAATATAGCTCCAATAAAATTCAGCTGACGTATCCGTTTTGCACTATCAAATAGATGCAAAATTGCAATACAATTACAGTGCATAGTTAGTATTATGAAACTATCAGTAGCTTTTCAGAATCATCCTACTACAGATAGACTTTACTAATAATCGCGAAACTAGTCATCCTTTTGCAATATTATGTCTAATAGCTGCGAAAACAATTAATTCTAGGTGACAAAATGTATGGGAAATAAACAAAAAGGTACACCAATTAGCAGAACTTACTATCCCCTTACCCCCCTGAAGATGACCGTTCCGTAAAGTCTTCCTATAAGTTGCTCTACGTGATAGATATCAAAATGAGTTTTTCTTACCCTAATATGCATCGGAAATATATAATATGTATACCATACTAACAGACGTTATAAGCCCCTCATCGCATAAGATGACCACGGTGTAACAGCTGATTGTTACTTACAAGTCCAACTCTTTCTCGCACTTTTCATCCGATTGTTTTGTTTTCAGGGTGTACCATACACTGTTGTCAACCCTTCGAAACTTTAAAATGGTAAACCGAAAAAGGAATCTTTGTCACAAAAGAAATGGTGATCATCTCATCTCATCAAGGGCTATCGCTCAGCTTTGATTTTTTTTTTGAATCTATGTTAGTTCAAAAGTTGATTTTCTTGCCATAGACCAGCTTTCTAATAATCACCACTTAGAAAGGAGCAAAGGGAAGAAACTCCGAAAATCCCCGGAACCTGAACAGCCAAAGATACAGAGTCATTTTGATAAATAAATAATATATAGATGATTCACAATAAAAAATCAGCGAAGTGAGTCCCAGTCCTCGCGTCTCAACAACGCTTACCGAAACTGGAACTCAGCTGTCCTGTTCTCGGCACAACCAATCAGGCGTTGGATATTGAAGCTGTGTTTTCGTGAACGAAAAATTTCGATGACGAAAGATGAATGTTTGACATGCTTTATTACTACTACACTTTAATGCTGTTTTTTATGAATATTTGGCGCATCGACGATTTGGGTATAAATAAAGGACTATTCAGTTCTTCTCAGACAAGGCATTCCTGGCCGAGCCCACCGACACATGAAAAACGACGCCAAGCGCTTTCTTTGTCTTTTCTCTTCTGTTCACACTTTCCGGTTCCAGGTAACCGCTGAAGATGCTGGGAAGTACACCCTAATTGTCACCAACGACTTGGGAGAAGCCAAGGGTTCTGCAGAGGTTGTTGTCGAAGCTGCACCGACCGCACCAGTCGTCACACTACCTCTCAGCCCTCTCAAGGTCGTCAGCGGTTATCCCGCTCGGCTGGAAGCCAAGGTGACTGGCTTCCCCGTCCCGGCTTTAACCTGGTAAGTATAATTCCTTGAATCTTCGCGTTCAAGCTTTTCAACCCTTTCGCCATTGTTATTTCGGTCATTCGAAAAATGGTAAACATGGACAATTTGGATGGGAATAGTTGCATGAACACACACGTAAATCCTACTAGGCCTATGTATATACAACAATCATACTAACTTATTTAACTAACAGCTCAGCTTACGCTTCTTTATCGCGATGAAAAATTGATCTCAAAATAGTACTATGAAGTAGTACCAAAAAGTTGCACGCAGTACAAACGATGCTACTACATGCTTCTACTTCAGGGCTACCGTGTTACTGCATACTATTATATGCTACTATTAGCAATACTGGATGCTACTTTGGAAAGACAAGATGCTACTGGATACTACTATATAAGATTGGACCAGTCTGAGGCGCATTAAATGATAGTATTCTTTGCTATTACATAGTATTACATGCAACAGTATTACATGCAACGTTTTCGTACTACTACCATACTACTACGCAGGCTACAAATTTTTCATCGGGATGCAAATTTAGAAAAGAAGTGTGAACTCTTTATGAACCTCTCGTGGGCGCATTTGATTGGCTGCACATTTTCAACCCCAGTAGCTACCTTGCAAGGGATCCTTTTCGCCAGCTTTTCGGAATGGAAAATAATTTTATGGATTGGGTTATTCAGAAATTTGGCACCAAACTCTATGCAGAGTTTCAGCCTTCGTTCATGTAAGGGGGCGATTTCGGGTTACATAGTAACCCTTCATAGGACCTCTTGGCCACCTTTGATGCTATGATTGTCTTTTTTTAATGTTCTCAAGTCGATGGTTCTAAATTTGGTTGGATAAATGAAATGTAAAAAAGATAGTTCAGTGGAGATCCTCCCGGTCATCATAAATTAATTGTAACGATCGTAACTCGTGGGAACGAAAATGATAAGAGGGAGGGGTTAATTTTCTTCTTACGCCAGGTGTTGGAATAAAGTAATTACACGATCATGACTGATAATAACTCGGTAGAACGCAACCTAGGTTCCCCTGCCCTGCGCGATCTGCTTCGCTCGTTAGAAAAGGCTTCCTAAATCTTTCGAAAACTGTCCTTTGGCCATTATCACTGTTCTTGATCCGTCATGGGTTTTCAAGTCAGCAGCCTCATGGTGTCGAGAAATCTTGAACGTCAGCTGGCTCTCGTTCAAAATATATCAGTCTCTCAGATGGCATTATTTTTATTTCAGTTGAGTTTTATTATCAAACACATATAGGGGGGTGCCGAACACTAGGTTTGTCGTCAATTACACTATGAAACAAAATATATATTTATACAAGCATAATTAAACAAAATTGAGTCATCCATGTTGCTCCATGATGTTTTCGTTTAGTGACTTTTAATTATTTTGGTTATTATTGTTGTGTTTCTGTCTTTAAAAAAAAAAAATTACCATTCTCCGTCCCTTACCTAAGGCGTATTCTCGCTGTTCCCGGAGGACTCCACTTGAGGAGTCCCCGTGTTTTTGTTTGTCTCGGGGACTCACCCGTATTCTCGCGAGTCCCGACGGACAGGGAATGCTCCGATTATCATCACCATCGTAAAAAAGGACTCTCTTTGAGTTTCGGAGGGGAATCAATTTTTGCTGGTGTTGGTGCAATATAAAATTAATTTAAAAAAAAAAGAATAAACAAAACCAAAAAATATAAGGTGGATTCACACCAATTTCCTCAACTGGATATTTTTTTTTGAAAAAATCCGTTTTGAAAGCATTCCCCGTGTTCTCACTATTTTCTGTGCGCGGAGTCCGCGTGGAGTGACTCCCTCTATTCTCGCCGTTCACTTTGATGATTGAAGTCGCCGGGGAACGGCGAGAATACGCCTCTAGCCAAGTTACACATAAAATTCAATTCAGTTAATTAGAACACTCAATAGAATAAAAGAACTGGTCTTTTTAATCAGTAATGTTACCGGATTTTTTCGATCTGTAGGACGCGTAATGGTGAGCCAGTGGCAGCTGATGGGTCTCGAGTTAAGGCGACGGGCAAGCCCGATGCAGACAACTTTGCAAGACTTGTCTTTGAAACTACGGATGCCGATGATTCTGGAGACTACACGCTCACTGCTGCTAACGTGGAAGGAAAAGCTGTGACTTCTGCGCCTCTTGAAGTCCTAGGTAAGCGAACTTCACTCATACACTCGAGGGGTCGACGACTCTAATTTTGTATGTACACCATTCCGGAATAACCTAATAATCCTGACCATTCCGGATTATTCCTAACCATTCCGGATTATTCCTAACTATTCCGGGTTATTCCTAGCCCTCTGTATGGGATATAATTCCAGTTGAAATTAGAAATTCGAGTCATCTGGCATCCTTCATGGCTACAGCGAAGAGATTTTTCCTTGCAAAAGGATAGTAATGATGCGTGAGTGTTTTTTGTAAGCAGAATGTTTGTTGTCTATGTATGAACAGTGTATGAATGGCATGTAGAATAATATAAAATAGTGTTGCCACATTATGTAGAATAGAGAAGACTGCCATCTAATAAAATTTAATCTAATCTAATATAATCCATTCCGGATTATTCCTGACCATTCCGGATTATTCCTGACTATTCCGGATTATTCCTGACCATTCCGGATTATTCCTTCGGGACGTGTACACCATTCCGGGAGAGTCGTCGACCCCTCGCATACACTCACTTATTGGTTATTCTCTACTTCTCTATTTTTGTCCGTGATCTCACTAGGGCCTCCCAGCACCTCCGTACGCTTCGAATCTAGATGCGTGTTCGAATTCACAATTCGTCATTTTGGTCGTGTTCGAATCTGGATTCGAATCTTCAGCTTGTCAGGCTGGATTTGGACTCTGGTTCCAGACCATGAATTTTACGAATCCGCTCTCAGTTTCTAATATTTTCCCACTTTTTACACACTGCTAACCGTACTATAACAACCAGACATGAAAACCTAGAAATATGGCTTACGTCGCCCAGTTAACTGTATCATTTGCCTTAGGCATCAGAGCTATTTCTCACTTCTAATTTGTATGGCATTTGACCATACTCAAGTGACATATAGCGATCGTAATGTCTGCTGTCTGTTGGTCTGTCCACGTTTTGCTAGTTAGAGTACTTCCTAAAAAGCTAGGACGATGAAACTTGGCAGGCGTATGAAGGACCCGTCCAGATTGTCTTGAAAATATCACTTCCCCGATCCGGCCATCATGGGGGGAGTGGAGGGATGCATAACTGTAGAGCGGGTAATCGGACGTGCATGAAACTTGTCAAGTGTCAAGGACAAGTGTCTCAGATGTTCAGTTTCAAGTCCTAACCGGATCCGATAACCTAGGGGTGGGGGGGGCTGGATTCCGGGGATAGCGATTTAGGGTACTTCCAGATGTGATAAGACGACGAAACTTGGCACGCATATTAGGGACCTTCGACAGTTGCATGATGAATCGGACCTGGTACTTGACTGCTTCAGTGGTTGTTGCGTACTTCTTATAAGACAACCTCGCAAACAGTATACAAGGGTTCGGAGAACATTTCCCATGATTGATACTGAATTGACTTGGAAATAATACCTTCGCCGACTCGATCATCGTGGAGGGAGAGTGAACCCGGAATCCACTGGTATTCACAGCTTTGAAACGGGTGATCGTATGTGAATGAAACTGGACGAGACTCGAGAACAATTTTCTTAGATGTTCAATTTCAAGCCTGGACCGGATCTGGTAACTGGTAGGCGGAGCTGGATGGGGGCTACTGAAATCTCGTGAAACGCTTAGAGCCGATGAATTGGGATGGAACTTGGTGGGAACAGTAAGCATAAAACCTAGATACATTATTGACAGAGCAGGACCGGACCGGGCATTTTTTGGTGGAGCTGAAGGGGGTATCCCGGAATACCGGTGATCACGACTTAGGGTACTTCCAAGTTATTTATGACGATGAAGTCGTACCAGGGATCGGACTAGATTGACTTGGAAATAGTCAGATCCCCGATTCAGTCATCATGGGGGATGGACGGATGGGGAATGCGGAATCTAGTGGCATATATAACTCTCTAATTGGTTATCGGATGTGAATAGAACTTGACAAGTGGCAAGAGCTAAGCTAGTAGCTAGAGTATTTGCTCCTACCCTCGATTGAACCATAGGCGATTCAAAACCAGAGTACGACAAAACCTCCATTCTGAAACAGTTGTCAGAGAGTGGAATAACCATTTGAGATTTACTAGACCAACCACGTCTTCTGATGAAAGGAATATTGGAAGAGAGACCCGACCTTGACAACTGTAAACCTTATCTGACAAAGATGCTGACTGTTCATACAAGTGCCATATGGGCTTTCAGCTCTTGTTAAACTATAACCTATGTACGTGATTTGATTTTTGTTAAGGTCGGATTCGAATCCTTGCACGAAGCGGTGGATTCGAAATCGGTTCAATCCTCTCATGATTATATTCGCCCACCTCTGCCCTAAATGCCTTTGAAGTTTTTTCTGTGTTTTGGCAGGTGGACTCCGCGAGGGATCCGAAGCTGCTCCGTCCTTCGTTACACCTTTGAAAGACCAATATGTAGAGGAAGGCTCTGGTCTCCGTCTTGCTTGCAGCGTCGCAGGCAACCCCATCCCTGCAACTTCTTGGCTTAAGGACGACGAGCCCCTAGCGGCAGACAAAGGAGTCGTTTCTTACGACGGGGAGAAAGTAAGCAATCGCACTTCCTTGAATTATAATAGCTTACGTTCAGATTCAGGGAAGAAATTTCCACAATTGTATCGAATAGATCTCTTCCCAGAATCTTAGCTCCTTAGATTATCCTTCCTTGATAAATTGTCTAAAGCGGGTACCATTAAAGGGCACCTGAATGAAGAGTACCAAGTATCATCCCTATCTGTATGGCATCCGTTAACATTGCCTGCAGAAAACCTAATCCAAATACGAAATAGTGTTTCCAAGCTATGATTTTTGCTCCATTTTGCATCTGTCGTTATTTCAGTACCGAATAATCTTAGAAATGAACAAATGTCTCCAATCAACCCTTCTTCTGGAATATTTTTTAACCAGTTAAGCCCAAACGTATATCTAGAAGAAATTCCAATACGATCTGGCCAGTGCTGTACAAGATTTGAAGGAATTGCGCTTTTTGTCTTGGAGTCTGCATGTGCAAACCTCCAGAAACGAACATCCCTATTTTGAAAACGTCACGCTCAGGAGAAGAAGGCTCTTCGTGGACATGTCTGGAAATGCATTCTCCATGGTGTGTTCAAGTATGGTTTCATTGTTCAGGTGTCCTTTAAAGTTAAACTGAATACACTGAATAAGTTGGATTCTGCTAAGATTTTTTTTAATTTCCACTATCTGCTCTAGCTATGACGTTCAGGATACCTGCGGCCGTCCCCACAACCTAAATTCTACTATGACGCGGGAAATTTTAATCTCAACACAAACCTGTAGGCAGTAGTGAGCTTAGTGAAGACTGCTTAGTGCCTGAACATCAATAAATCTTTCCGGTAAGGCATACAACACAGATACAAGCGCATAGAGGTACCACAAATCACACAGAAATTCCACTATTTCAAAATCGATTATTCGTGAATAGTGCAACAGCGAATTAACGTAATTTCAGCGGGTCTTGAAGCCAAATTTAAGTGAACGAGTGATGGGTAGGTAGATTGTCCTATCCCAGACCTTTTCCGTTAAACTTTAACCATGAAAACCTAGACAACTTTCACGCCGAAGAAAAATTCTTGTTGTGTATTGGTTTTGTCGTATTTTTAAAAGCTCTTTAACCTATAGAATAGAGGGGTGTTAATGCTCCCTGAGCCCAAGATGACTGGCAGGGGCGGATCCAGCCTTTCGTTCTAGGGGGGGCGATTCTTACCGAAAAGAGTGGGGGTAGTGGCCTTTTTGTCGGCCACAAGGCTGATTTTTTTCGTGTTTTAAGTGTCCCTGTCGGTCTCTTATTTAACGAAAATGTGGTTTTATATATTACAATAATGCTTACAAAAACTGTACTTGATCAACTTACAACTGTTTACAAGAAAAATTCAAGCTTCCTGGCTCCACTGTTCGCAAACCTGTCTGTCAAGCGTCTTTTGTCCGCGTTTTCCGACATTAATATCGCTTAAACGACGAAAGTGCTCGTGACGGATGTTCAAATTTCACTATACACTGGGACGAAATGTTTGTTTTTACCAGGTCCGGTTGCGTTGCGTCTCGAATCTAGCTAAAATTTACCGGGTGAACTGTTGCTATGCTATGAGCGAGCTATGAGGTTAGAAATAGTCGAGGCTAGCTTGACAGAGGAAAAGCTGTGGGTTGAACGTAGTGTAAAAGGTTCTAGAGTCTAGTTACAGTAGTTAGAACATGCATTAATGCAGACTTCCGTATGTGCAGTAAACAAAACAAAAAAATTACAGCCCGTCGAGGGGGGGGGCGATCGCCCCCCTCGCCCCCCCCCCCTGGATCCGCCCCTGATGACTGGGAAACATAAGGTGCGTTTTTTATGGCACTTGCCCTTCGGCCAAGTGCCATATAGCGATTGTAATTTCTGTCCGTCAGTCGGTCCCGGTTTTGCTAGTTCGGGCACTTCCAGATAAGCTAGGACGGTGAAACTTGGCAGGCGTATCAGGGACCTGACCAGATGAAATTAGAAATAGTCGCCTCCCCGATCAGATCATCTGTAGGGGAATGGAGGGAGGGGGAATCCGGAAAAAAATAGGAAAAACTTGATATTTTTAGCTAAGAACGGGTGATCGTATCTTAATGAAACTTGGTATATGGAAGGACCTCGTGTCTCAGACGTTCCAATTTAGATCTAGACCGGATCCGGTGACATGGGGGGAAGTTGGAGGGAGAAACCGGAAATCTTGGAAAGCGCTTAGAGTGGAGAAATCCGTATGAAACTTGGTGGAAAGAACAAGCACAAGTCCTAGATACGTGAGTGAACGGATTCGCTCACTTTGGGGGGGGGGGGGGGTCCAAATTTCTAGTGATAACGCGAGTTTTGTGCTTCCTGATGTGCTAGGACGATGAAAATTCACAGGCATGTCATGGACCCGACCAGATTAAATAGGAAATAGTCACTTCTCCGATCCGACCGTCTGGCGGGGAGTGGAGGGAGGGGGAAGCCACAAATTTAGGTATTTTTAACTTGCGAATGGGTGACCGGATCTTGATGAAAGTTGATATTTAGGATGATCTCGTGTATCAGACGTCGCACTTTGAATCCGTGCCGGATCCGATGACACTGGGGGGAGTTGGAGATGGGAACCGAAAATCTTGAGGAACGCTTAGAGTGGAGGGATCGGGATGCAACTTGGTGGGAAGAACAAGCACAAGTCCTAGATACGTCATTGGCATAACTGGACTGTATCCGGGCACTTTGGGGGGGGGGGGGGGGGGGGGGGGGGGGGGCGGGGGTCGAATTTCTAGCGATTCCACGAGTTCGGCGTACTTCCTGATGTGCTAGGACGATGAAACTTGGCAGATATGTCAGGGATCCGAACAGATTGACTTGAGAATATTCGTTTCCCCGATCCGACCATCGTGTGGGGAGTGGAAGGATGGGGAGTCGGGAAACTAGTGGCATGCATAACTTTTGAACGGGTGATCGGATTTGAATGAAACTTGTAGGGTGAAAGAGCTATCGCCTCAGATGTTCAGTGTCAAGTCCGGGCCGGTTCCGATACCTGTGGGGGATGGGGGGCGGGGGGATCGGAAAACTCAAGAGACGTATAAAGCAGAGGGAATATAACGGAACTTCATGGAGAGAACAAGCATTAGGCCTAGATACGAAATTGACGGAGTCATTGGTTTCGGGGCTCTGTGGGGGGAGTTGGAGGGGAGTTACTCACGAGTTAGAATAGTTCCAGATGTACTAAGAGAACGAAACTTTGCAGGAATATTAGTGACCCAATTTAATTGACTTAAGAACCTGACACAACATACCCCCAGATACTTCCGCCTAGATCCGAGCATTTTTTGGTGGAGCGAGGGAAGGGAAATATGGAAATGGACTTCTGCAAATTGCGAACGTGTGGTCTGGTTCGAGTGAAACTTAATGGGTGATAGGAATCGATGACCTAGACATGTAAAATATGCGTTCAAACTATATGTGACCACGGTTGAGGGATTTGGAGGGGGAGGGTGGCGGAAACTTATGACATGCACACAAACCAAACGGATGGACCGAATGAGATGCAAGTTCGACAGTGCCGAGTTTATGCGGCCTAGATTTGTTATTTGGCGTCCGGGCCCGATTCGGCCAAGGTAGGGGGGGGGGGGACCGGAAATTTGCGGATAGGCTATGCTCCGATTTCAGCAAGACTTAGAGACGGGAAGAGGGGATTAAGAGATACCATGTTTATGTTTCCAAGTCCTCTTCCGCCACAGTGGGGGGAGGTGAAGGGAGATTGCCGGAAACTTTGAGGCTCGCATAGGGGCTAAACGAGTGCATCAATTTCAATGGAACTTAGAATGTAGAGAGAGCGTATACCCTAGATGCCATATTTTAGGGTCCGAACCGGATCCGACAATGGTGGGGGGGGGGGGATACCGGAATTTTCCCAAAATGCTCAGATTCGAGTGAAACTTGATAGATGGTATAAAAGAAGATGCTTTAGATGATCCATTTTTGGTCCGAACCTGACTCGGCCACGGTAGGGGGAGATGGAGGGAGTATCGGAAATCGTGTAGCACGTCTAGGAATCAAACGAGTGGATTTATTGGCCTGAAATTGGAAGTTTGAACAGTCATGGGCATTTGCACGGAACTGCTCAGAATTGAGTGAAACTAAATATCCTATTTGTATTTCCGAACCGCATTTGATGGCGGGTGTATTTTGTGACGTTCTCATCTACTTTCTTGTACCGCCTACTCGCAACAAGTGCCATATGATCTCGTAGCTCTTGTTTTTTATGTAGATTCAGTTTCACTGCAGTTTGGCGTACTTTCGTTTCAGTTATGAAAGTACAGTATGTGTACCGTTTTATTTGTCCTTTAGACATACTGCACTTTCATAACTGAAACAAAAGTGCGTGAAAACTACAAGGAAACTACATAAAAAAACGTACCTATATATTTAAACAAGGGTCCTATATTAATTTCCGAATCTTCGACAAGCCAAATAGGGGTACTAGTCCAACAGCAGTAGCATATAATAAGTAATAAATGGGCCAAACTAAAGAACGTGATTAATTTCATATCTAAAAATTAACCAATGTGCAAAGGAAAATGTTTTTATTTGTTTGAATGTTATTGTCACTAGCCGATAATTGATCGTGTAGGAGAACTACGACCTATACTTGAAATCCTAAGCCATACGGGAATCGACAAAAAAGAGGCACGACAATGCACGGCATGGCACAGAAGGCACGAGTAATAAAAAGTAATCAGGAAGTAGTAGAAGTAGATAACTAAGTAAGGTATTGTAAATCAAGAGCCTAAAACTAGGCACATAACATTGTTGCTACGCCTCAATTTGAAGCCTTAAAGGGCCTTTTTATTTTCGTGCCTCCTACACTATGTCGTGCCGGGCCGTGCCTTTTTGGGATCCCAAAACGTAAGTGGAGGGATACCTATGACATCGCAAAAGTTGTCCGTCTGTCCGTCCGTCCGTCCGTCTGTAAGCACGATAACTCTCGAAGGGAATGAGATATTTTGATGAAACTTGGTGTGAGGGTTCGTTGGGTCGTCGGACCAGTCAAGTTCGTAGATGGGCTTTGTAGCTCTACATTTAGGGGTGGGGGAGGGGATTCAAATTAAGGGACAAACAAAATATTTTGAAACAGCTAATGTGATAGTCGATTATGGGGTAAGAAGACATGCTGAACACGACGGTGAAAACCATTTTGTCATCGGACAAGTAGTTCGCCCGGAATCCGGCCAAAACCGGAAAGTTTGTTGAAAGTAAAAGTTTTATTTGAAGTTGATTAGATGTTCGATTTAGGGGTAGGAAGACATGCTGAAGACGATGGTGAAAGTTATTTTCTCGACGGACAAGTATTTCGCCCGGAATCCGGCCCAAACCGGAAAGTTTGTTGAAAGTAAAAGTTTTATTTGAAGTAGATTAGATGTTCGATTTAGGGGTAGGAAGACATGCTGAAGACGATGGTGAAAACTATTTTCTCGATGGACAGGTATTTAGCCCGGAATCCGGCCCAAACCGGAAAGTTTGTTGAAAGTAAAAGTTTTATTTGAAGTTGATTAAATGTTCGATTTAGAGGTAGGGAGACATGCTGAAGACGATGGTGAAAACGCTTTTCTTGACGGACAAGTATTTCGACCGGAATCCGGCCCAAACCGGAAAGTTTGTCAAAATTAAAAGTTTTATTTGGAGTTGATTAGATGTTCGATTTAGGGCAAGAAGACATGCTGAACACTTATGTGAAAACAAGTTTCTACCCGGACATGTAGTTCGTCCGGAATCCGGCCCAAACCGGAAAACTGTTGGAAGTCAAAGTTTTATTTCTAGTTGATTAGATAAGCGATTTAGGGGTAAGAAGAGATGCTGAGTCCCTTTGTGACAATCGTATTTTACCCGGACATATAGTTCGACCGGAATCCGGCTGGAATCGGAAAATTTGTTATAAGCTAAATTTCTATTTGAAGTGGATTAGATGTTCATTACTGGGGAAAGAAGATACCCTGATTTCGTCTTTGAGCTTTCTTTTTTCGCCGGACAAGTAGTTCTGGAGTTCGGCCGGGACCGGGAAATTGGCAGAAGTGGCAGGAAGTTTTCGTCAAAACAGATATGACTTATAGGGGTAAACACACATGCTGAATCCAAATCTGAACTTGTTTTCTCAGGTGATTAGCTAGTTGGCCTTAATCTGTTTCTGAATTTTAATTGTAAAAATGTTCAAGGAGTCTGGCGAAGACTGGATCTGGCTAAGACAAGACCCAGTTGTCTGGATCAGATATTGAATTTTTGGGATCCCATCGAAACCTTTGGTCTTGTTTTAGTCGACCCCGCCATACATCTGCGCAATGTCCGTACTTAGCTGGATGCTATTTTGTATGCGTGTAATATAAGAGCTGGTTCAAATCAATACCCGAATCAATAAACCCCCCCCCCCCCCCCCCTAGAAGACAAGCCAAAGTCCAAGTCCACCCAGCTTCCAATTGGTCACTGGAGAACTCTGGTGAATGTGACAGGTTGAAAGTGCCATGATGGTTAGCCTCCCAACCGCCCATTCCAGTTCCTGGCTGAGGGCAGAGAATCGGAGATCAGCACCGCCACTTAGGCCTGTATAGGCTGATACTTGTACCTTTTTTGTCCCCCCCCCACCCTCCGAATCGAGCCCTGACACTATTGAAGCTCTATTGAATGAATGAATGAATGAATGAATTTTATTGACCCACTGCACTACAATGAGGACTAGTGGAGTATAATAAAAGAAACTGGAAAAGGAAAAAACAAAAACACAAAGTACATGAACAATAACACTTAAAGGACGGTAACTAATCTTACTCGATCATTCCTGGCCGTACAGACGGGTGATCCAGGGGTGGTTGCAAGAACGAAGAATTCGAGCACGAAGATCTTCCACCGCGGTAACAGGTTCATTAACTTTAAATCTGTTGATTAAATAGGTGTTCCGCGTCCATAGTGGCAATTTTAGCAAAAATTTAAGGTAACGAAAGAATAGTGAACGGATATGTTTGATTTCAAAACAGGTAAAAATTTTCCAGAAAGGGGTGAAGTAGAGGACATGAGGAAGGGCTACAGTATTGTACAAAATAGCAAGATATTTCCGACAGAATCGACGCTTATTTACCACTATGGATGCGTACGCCGTTCGGAGTTTTTTCCCCAAATACTCAATAAGAAAACAACGGGTTTCGCGGAGACTCCTTCCGATTGGGACACCAAGGTAAATGACCTGATCAGACGGTTCAAGAAGGGTGCTCCCCAGTTTAACAGGTTGGCTAATAGATAAACGATCATTAAAGAACAAAATATTTGATTTCGAGGGGTTAAACTTTAATCCAACTTTTTTGTACTCCTTTTCGAGGATATCATAATTTTCATTAAGTGTAGGGACGAGTCTGCACAGGTTAAGTAGATCATCTGCATACGTTAACAAGGACAAATCCAACCCTTTCAAAATACACGAAGTACGGATTTTAGACTGTGCTTCTAGTATTCTAGCTTCCGGTAGTTGGTAACGGAAACTGTATAACTGGAGCTTGTGTTCCGGTAGTGTCTACGTGGAATATAGAACTCACGTAATAGTTTGGATGAGAGCTAGGATGCCGGGATTTTCACTGACTTAGAGAAAATAACACTATTGTTAAAGAGGTCAGGGGAAATAACTGATCCTTGGCGGACACCTTTCTCAACGGGAACGTCAACAGTCTTATGAGGATCATTTGGGACCTTGATACAAGCCTTAAGCCGACGGTACATATAATACAAAACCTTCACAATATACAATGGCACACCTCGTCTGTACGCTTCCAGAATCACTTGTGGATGGATAGACGAATCGAAGGCCCGGCTTACGTCATGGAACCCAAGAACTAGAGTTTCCCCAGAATTACTAGCATCACTGAGCACTTCAGAAAGCACGAGCAGGGCGTGCAAGCAACCTAAACCCTTCCTGAATCTGAACTGGAATTCAGGCATCCAACAGAACTTACGAATACTAGCAGATACAAGACGCTCGAAAATCTTACAAAACGTAGATGAAACAGTAATGGGGCGATAAGACGAGCAAGAATTCTCAGGTTTGCCCTTCTTTAGCACGGGTGTTATCATACCGACACAAAATGAATCTGGGACAATACCTGTGCAAAAGATCATTTGATACAAGAGAGTAAGGTAATCGAACAGTAGTAAAGTTCCATAAATAAGTTGGATAGCAGAAATACCATCTGAACCAATAGATCGCTTCTTGCTTAATTTTAAAATACAATCAATGACTGCATCCCGCGAAACTACAAAATTTGACGGGGGATGATCTATGAGAATATTATCCAATTCGACCGCAAATGGTGAACACAATGTAACGTCAGGTGCTGAAAATTCATTAGTAAAATAATTTTGCCATACTTTAGATTCAATTTTTTCTTTGTAGCATACTTTTGATTCTTTTTCACGTAACTTCCATATTGAGGATGGATTATTTATTATTCGCTCGGTAAATCCCGCCTTGACTTTACACTGGTGATCCCTGAGAGCTTTATCGAACTTTCGCTTTGTATACACTCGCAGCGAGTTAACGACGCCCGATTCATTGGACGGTTTATCGTAATTGTGAATACAATGCCATATTTGATTGTGAAGCTCACAAATTACAGCTTATTTTCCAAATTCCCTCATTGATGTTTACCCGAAGAAAAATTTGTAGCCTGCGTAGTTGTATGATATTTGTACGAAAAAGTGCATCTAGTGATATGTAATAGTCATGAGTACTATCATTTAATGTGCCTCAGACTGGGCCAA
This sequence comes from Branchinecta lynchi, assembly GCA_023053575.1. Classification (NCBI taxonomy): domain Eukaryota; kingdom Metazoa; phylum Arthropoda; class Branchiopoda; order Anostraca; family Branchinectidae; genus Branchinecta; species Branchinecta lynchi. Next base: position 12,298,897 of record JAKZAP010000012.1, on the reverse strand, counting down.
CTTTAAGTAGTAGTATCCAGTAGCATCCTCTCTTGCTCTAGGAGCATCCAGTCTTGTTAATCGTAGCATGCAGTAGAATGCAGTGGAACGGTAGCCTTGAAGTAGAAGCATGTACTAGCATCAGTTAGTACTCCATGCTACTTTTTGGTACAACTTCGTACTACTATTCTGAGATAAATTTTTCATCGGGTAGTATCAATAGTTTAAAAGAGCTCAGAAACTTTGGTAAGCAGAGAGAACCTAATTTTAGTATTTTCGGGCTTTAAAGTTTAACTGAAAAGGCAACTTATTTTTAGGTCATTTAATTGAATACACTAAATTATTTGGATTCTGCAAAGGGGTTTGTTTTTATTTTCCACTATCTACTCTAATTATGGCGTTTCAGAACAGCTGCGGCCGTCCCCACAACGAAAATTCTACTATGACGTGGGAAATTTCAATCTCAGCACCAACGCGGCTTTTAGTGGGCAGTGGTGAGATTGGTGAAAATTGCTTAGTGCCTGAACAAAAAAAATCACAAATCTTTCTCGTAAGGCATACAACAAAAATACAAGCGCGTAGGGGAACCACAAATCACACGGAAATTCCACTATTCGAAAATCGATTATTCGTGAATAGCGGAACAGCGAAGTAACGCATTTTCAGCGGGTCTTCGAGCCAATTTTAATGAATAAGTGATGGGTAGCTAGCTTGTCCTATCCCAGCCTTATTCTGTTAAACTTTAAAGTTTATGTCCTCTCTTTCAGATGATTCTGGAGATTCCGAAGCTCTCAGTTGGAGACGCTGGGCGATACGAAGCCGTGCTTACCAACCCCCTTGGTAAGAGCTCTTCTTCTGCGAATGTCCAGGTTAGAAAGATCTATCAGGCGCCCGACTTCACTCAAAGATTCTCCACAGTCCAGCAGGTAAGCTTATGGTTAAAAGTAATGTTGTTATTATCATTTAAGTAATAACCCATCCAAAGGGCCAAGACGTCGACGAGAGAAAGAAACTGGAAGAAAAGTAGAAGACTGGTTCGCTCGCTGTTACGCTTTGTTTAATTGTATGTCACGGCAATTGTGTTGTGACAGTTTCAGGGAGCAGAGCCGTTACTAGATAAATTACTGGCTTTAAGAAAAAAATGACGGTTTTTGGTAAAAAATAAAGAAATTATTCAGTTTAAATTAAAATACTATTTTTACTAAACATCGACTGTTTTCAAGAAGAAATATATAGTTTTTACAAAAGATTGCTCGCTTATTTTTGTACGGACTGGCCGAAAAATGGAGGGTGGGGGCTTCCCCTCTTCCCTCCTCCCCAGATACGAGCCGCCTGTGCCAGGGAGGGAGGGTTATATTATTATTACTGTTCATTAGTTTTCCTGATTATTAATTCCTACAGCCCAAGCTGACTGCGACTCATATTTGACTTTGCAAAACGACCGCCCAATCTGGAAAATGAACTTGACAAGTTCATTTCCAGCCTTAGCGGCTTGAGCCTGAAGAGGGCCCTTGTCAAGAAGGGCCGAAATATAGCTCTAATAAAATGTAGCTGATGTATGCGTTTTGCACTGTTAAGTATAATTAGTGAACAGTGATAGTCACACTGACAATGCCTGCTATTTGTCCAATTACCATAACACATTTATTTTATGACAGTTGTATATATTTTATGACAATTGTATATATGCTTTAGTTGTAGGTTAATGACAAGTGACAATTAATTTGCTCGCGCATGAAATGTTGAGCCGCATTTATTTTGAAATTAAATTAAGTTAAATTTGGTCACACATTTGGTCGTGCCAACTACCAACGACATCAACCCCATTTGTTGACCCCCCCCCCCCCCCGCCTTAAAAAAGAATACTAATAGGAATTATGCCTAGAAAACATGATCAGGATTTCCCGGCCAGATTTCCTGCACTTTCATCATCAAGTTGAAAAGTTTCAACTTTTCCATATGGAAGTGGTGATGGTTCCGAAAATCAGGGCAGGAATTCCAGTTCGGGAGCTCCCGATCCCGATCGTGTGTTCACATTATTGGGGCTTTCCTAACTTTCTTTTAGCATAGATATAGATAGATAAATATCGCTTTAATTCTTTTCAAACTATCTTGGTGAAATCCAAATTTGTCGAAATTGTCATATATACATGTAGACACTCGTATATAAATATGTCAACATCAGATGTAAAAGTAAACACTAAATAAGATTAAAAATTTTAAGGAAAGACGGTACAAATGTCTTTTCACACCGTACATGGTCACATTTTACGTGTTGGAGTTTTGGGATCACCACTGAGGCCGATCTTGCAGGTCGTTCGCGAGCAGTATTGAACGGTGGCGGAAGTATATACTTATGGATAGGGTGCTCAAGCATTTTCTTACCGGAAGCCATGCACAGTTTCAACCTACGGGATATCTATCGTGTCTCTTCATCTGATCTATAGTATCAACGCGTTATGGGACATTTTTGCTTGACACCTTATACTTTTTATGGTTTCCAGCTTCCTACTTTCGACGCTCGCTTTATCTGCAAGGCCAGTGGCGTGCCCCGTCCAGAAATTACATGGTATAGAGGCAACCAGCCACTCAGCGACTCGGAAAAGTATCGCATTAAACGAGACGGAGATCTTGTGGTTATGTTTGTCTGCGACGTCACGCCAGATGACGCTGGTCCTTATTCCTGCGTGGCGAAGAATGTAGATGGCGAAGCGAAGTGCGACGGAGCTCTAGAGGTGGTCGATAAGATGTGAGTATATTCTTGATGACTATCTCACCGTGCCGATGCAAAACTTCAATTCATTTATTTGTATCCGCCAAACCTGCTGAGTAGAGAAAATATAATAAAATACACACAATCGGTCTACAACTGACTAATAACTAGACCATATACTTTCACAAAAATCTTCGTCATTTAAAAATAATTAGCCTACACTGCCCTAAATGAATTCTACCTAACACTTTAACCAAAATACAATCAACGCAACGCATCGGACAAAGTGTGCTTTATGGTATAAATTTTTGAAAAAAATGTTTCCCGTTTCTTTTTCAAAATATCAATGGGGTTTTTTAAACCATAACTATCCATCATCAAAGAACTGGATTGATATTGCGAAAACTGGCATAAAAATTCCCAAAATTAAAAAAGTAGTTTTAATACGAGATAAATTTGCCAACGTTAAAAAACCTCCGGCCTCTCCGGGTAGCTAGCGCAAGAAAGGCAGAAGTGGTGTCAAAAGCTGCACCCAAAGATCGCAGTGATTGATTGACACATGATTTGAGTCGTTGAGTTTGAGTCGTACGGACACGTTTACTCCTTCTTCCTGAGTATCACTGGCGAGTTATGGACTTAGTCATATAGAGTATTAATATGAAAATTAACCCTCCGAATATCTACTTCTTGCAGCAATGGCGTGGTCGTAATTCACTATGCGATATGCATGGTATGAAAGAGCTCTGGAATTTTCAGTTTTTTTATGTTCATAAGAAATCAAATTCCTCCACATGCCCGAATGAAGAGACAAGCTCAGTTACTCGGTTATATAAAAATAGAAAAAGAAGTATTCATCGTACCGACAAAAACAACCTGTTTTGACAGAAAAAAAAATAAAAAAAGAATACAGACAGAAAAGCAATATTTTAGTGAGTTGCACAAGCGGAGTGAGGCCAGTAAAAATCTACTTATGTCGTGCAGGCAAAAACGCCACATCGAGATGCGACCTATGTTTGTCTTTTGGATGTGTAACTCCACCACATTCTAGTCAATTCTCAATTTTCGAAAATTAATAGCTTTTATGCTAACTCGACCTGCTTGGCTCGAAGCAGAATTGGCATCGAAGCGGGAACTTGGCATAACTGATATTTTCTTTGCTTTGTCAGGCATGGCGGGAGCTATCATTGGTTGCTATGCTCCGTGGAAGCAGTTACCGAAGTAGAGGGGTTCCAAAAGAGCCATTCGCGAAATGTAGAAATGCGACGCAGACAAGAGCTGGAAGCTCATATGACACTTGCAAGGCCGGGTCAGATGGAAGTGATGGTCAAAAGTATTTTTGTCACCTTCGGTTAAGATGCGTCAAACTTGCAAGGCTGGTTTAGAGGATGGAAGTGATGGTTAAAAGTTTGTTTTCACTTTTCGGTTAAGACGCGCACTTTACGGGTGCCTCAAAATAATTTCTAAGCAAAACCCTTGAGGCAAAAAGGATCATGTGCTCATGGCGATCGTGGAAAAGTAAATTTGGCTTGAAAGTATTTTTTTTTAAATATGGCTTCATCTGTTTTTCTCCACACTCGGATCAGCTTGACTTCTATGGGAAATTTGTAAAGTTGGTTATCAGTCAAATCATTGCTGGGGTATGAAATCCAAAGTTTCGGGAATAGGAAAGGATGTACTTCAAAGCAATTCAGTGGATTGGTATAACTAGTAGAGGTACGCTTATTTGAACATTGTTGACTTTGAACAGTGCCATTTTTATTCACTTGCTGTGACTAAAGTCAACTACCAGTTAGCTAAAGTACCTGGCTAAGGGCCCCTGAAAACTCCTGAATAGGTATTTTGGATCGTCATTCTACCATTTAGCCGAAAACTGTACTGTTCAAATTTAGTGATTGTTCTGTTTACTATATAGTGCGTGTTCCATCCTTCTTACCGCAGTAACTACGCATGACGTCACAAATTTGTCTTCTTGGCGAAAGGCTTGGGACGCATTTTTAAATTTTCGTCAAAATATCTCACCACGGGGTAATCCAGCCAATCATGTTACAGAGATCCGTAGTTACTACGCTTACTATGCTCCCGAGCAATGTAAGCAAATAGTTACTATGAGTCACTGTTTCGAGAAGGTTGGATGGGTCAGCGTAGTAACTTTTCGTGAGGATGGAACGGAAATAGTAACTAATAGTTACTATTGTTAGAAGGGTGGAATACTCTCATAAGTAAGTATGTCATTTAATGATTTTCTTTGTTCAGTGAGAAGCAAGACAAGGCCGAAGCTCCTGCGTTCATGAAGCGTATCGGTGACTGCGAAGTTTACGAGGGAATGACTGCCAAGTTCACTGCCTGCGCCACCGGATTTCCGGAGCCAGAGTTTGAATTCTACAGGAATGGGACCCGGATTTACCCTAGTGACCGGATTAAGATCGTCCGAGAGACGAACGGCTTGATTAGGCTGACGATTAAACACGTGGATGAGTCCGACGTTGGCAGATACAAGTTGAGGGTAGTGAACCCTCATGGAGAGGCGTCCTGCGAAGCTGATCTCTGCTATGATAGTAAGTACCGATACAGCTCATGTCATATGTCCACTTTTATACTTCTTTTATACGCCCAGTTCTTGAGTATGCTTGTCCGGTATGGCATTTTGGCCTTACAAAAGATCTTTCAGACCGGATTGAATGTATCCAAAAAAGGGCTTTGCGCATTATTGGGAGGGAAGGAAAGCTCCCCTATTTGTATCTTCTCAAAAAGTTTGGGCTCTCTACGCTTGAGGAAAGGAGACAAACACTGTGCTATGGTTACGGAACACGAGCGTTTTCTGACACAAGGTTCCGTGATCTCTTCCCACCCATTCACGATCCTCCCAGAAGTAGACCCCCCCGTGAAAAATCCCAGAAAGTCCCCAAATTAACACCAGTAATTTGCACTCACGAAAGATACAGGAAAAGCTTCGTTCCATCTTTCGTGACACTTTTTAATTCTCACGACTAAAAATGAATTTGTTTTGTTTCATTTGCACTTATATGATTTGGTTGTGCTTAAATTGTATATATATATATTGACATATGCAAATCTGCTGTAAATGTCCGTTGACAACGTTTTCATGTATTATATGTTGACGAGAAATGCAAATTCGGCATGATTGCTGTGAAAGTCATTTTTAAATTAAATTCTACTCTACATATGATGAACATGTACATGTTCACCATTACAAAGTGTGTGACGGACTGAAGCTCTTTGTCTGAACACGGAATAGCATAAAATTTTCTGATACCATGGGATAGAGAGACACTGTACAAGTTTCGAATGGAAGTCCTAAGAATCGATCGATCAGTCAAGTTTATTTTCCAATTAGCTTAAAGCTAAAAGAGGAATAAAATATTTACGAAATACACAGACACAAAACAAATTAACTAGAACTAACTACTAACTAACTAACAAATTAACTAGGAAATCCAAGAACAAATTAACACTTACAAGATATGACCAGAATTGAATGATGGGATGAAAGTATGTAAAATTTCGTCCGAAGAATTAGCAGGATAGGAGAAACTGATTGCCAGTGTTCCTCTCGGACCGACGCACGGAAGTCGGGAGGGGAGGGGCAATAGACGGCCCATCCGCGCAGCAATACAAGTCTGGTTACTCATACAACCGATAATGAAGGTGCAGAATGCGCTATCATTGGCATGCAGTTTAAAGGACCTGTCTTACCCATAATAGTAATGCAACCTACTTCCATAATCACTCCATGCATTGCTAAACCCGGAGACCCCAATTTCGCACGGTACATTCAACTTCCCTAACAAAACCACGCTGATTTTCTCACTTGCCGTGCTTTGCTACCTTCGATGTTTATCACGCTGTCAACGGTTATCTGCGGGAACTTTTTCCACCAGAAAAACTTGTTCTGTAAATTGTTTCCCTGTTTTCGATAAAAGTCAGCGGGTCTCGGAAAAGGCTTAAAACAGCCAAAACCGTGGGTTATTTGTTGAAAGCACAGTCTAGTTTTAAAGTATTCAAATGTTTGAAAATACTCGAAGTTGAGGAGTAAATACGGCGAGGTAGACATTATGGTTCTGGAGGTGCTGCGCATTGGCGCGACATCGTTGGCCGTCTTGGGGCTTGTCTCGTCGCCAGGGCATCCATATGCTGAAGTGCTGCTGTACTTCTCTCTGTCCTGAGCCTGTCTAGGAAGACTAGGAACATTTTAGTTAGAAAAGTTGTCTTTCCAACATCTAGCAGGGCGTCGAAGGCAATTTTTTGTAGTACGAAAGTGCTGGACATGGGTGAGCCATTTGAGTTTTTGGACACTATAGACATGTTCTCTTTAGAGTACATTATGACTATGGTACTCTCTTCGTGTTTGATGAATTTCTTGCCTGCTCTGAGAGAACAAGTTCACAATGTCTCAGATAAAACGCAATTGCGGTTTAAAGGTGTCCTTTAAAGATATCTATAATTAAAGGAAATGTCGTACTTATGGCAGTAATACATTATACTTTCGTAGTATTTCCATCCATTCTCATTCCCGAGATTCTACATTGAAGGTTAATTTTTGTGTATTCTCATTACTAAAATAGTACGCTACACAAAACTCAACATTATTAACGAAATCTACTCAAGATTAGTTTGTAGGGAGCAAGAGGCTATTTGGTGGCGCTGAACACTGACAGAAAAAGTTGTTATTTTAATACGAATTCTGCCCCCTCCTCCTACTTGCCCCTTTGCCCCCGGCTGATTGTGTGTATCTCTGTAGCTTTGGAAAGCAGACCTAAGCGACCTCTCACCGATCAGTATGCTGATTTCGATCGGCTCCGCAAGACTGGAGTCCCTCTGCCGTTAGCAGACCGTCCTATTATTAGTGGAATGACAGACCGCTACCTGACGCTGAGCTGGAAGCCATCAATTCCGATTGGTCCGCGCGAGCCGGTGACGTACTGCGTTGAGATGTCCGAGTGCCCTGATGGGGAGTGGTTCATGGTTCGTAACAGTAAGTAAACTTGTGTTTGGTTTCATCTCGGAGAAATGGAATGAATGTTTTAAATTCCCGTCTGTACAGTAGAGGTATGTTTATTAAACAGTTACTTTAATGTGAACAGTGCAGTTTTGGGCTAAATGGTAGAATGAAGATCCAAAATACCTATACAAGTGTTTTAAGATGCCCTTCATTACCTATTGGCTAACTGGTAGCTAACTTTAGACACAGCAAGTGCATGAAAATGGGAAAGTCCAATGTCAACAAACGTTCACATAAGCATACCTCTACTGAACATAAAGTGTCAAAGCACAACTTTTGGGGATCGTCTAAAAAGAGGCACGGCATGGTGCAGGAGGAACGAGTAATAAAAAGAGATTAGCAAGAAGTAGAAGTAGACAAGTAAGTGAGAGTTCGTAACTCCAGAGCCTAAAAGAAAGCACGTTAGAACATCGTTCCTGCCCCTCACTCTGAAGCCTGAAAGGGTCCTTTTGGTTTTTGTGCCTCTTTTTAGTACTCGTGACTCCTACACTATGTCGTGCCGTGTCGTGACTCTTTTTAGTCCATCCCCAACTTTTACTACAAAAGATCTTTTCATGATGGAATGACTCGGAAATATCGTTCTCAAAAATGTCATTACTTGCCACGTGAAATAAGCGATTTTTCTGTTAGTGTTTGTCAGATTTAACCAGGTTTCACGCTCTTTGATGCGGCTGGCGGACGCAAAATATTTGAAAACTGAACGCGCCATTGTTAAAAAGTGGGAACCAACAAAAGAAAAGAAGTCCAAAACAGAAGATAGACCTGATGGCCTACCGTGCTTTCCCAAATGAAAAGCAACACTTTAAGCTGTGTGTCCTTGTGTATGAAAGAGCTGTTGGCGGACCTTAAAGCCTTCGGCGAAGTTTGCGTTTGGTGACCGGCAAAGCTTAACAAGACCAAACGTTTCGATGGGATCCCAAAAATTTAATATCTGGTCGAAACTCCTTGAACATTTTTACTGTTAAGATTCAGAAACAGAACAAGTCCAATGGCTAATCTGATAAAACCAAGTTCATATATTGATTCAGTATGTGTATATTTACCCCTAGGCTATACATCATACCTACTTTGACGAAATTGATCAAATCTTCCTGCCTTACTTCTGCCAAATCTCCGCTTTCAACTGGATTCTGGGCGAACTACTTGTCTTGCAAAAACAAATGTCTTTGCTTGTCTTGTCTTTGCTTAAAAACAAATTCAGCATATCTCCTTACCTCTATATCGAACATCTAATCAACTTCAGAAAAAACTTTTAAGTTTTAACAAATTTTCCGGTTTCAGCCGGATTCCGGGCGAACTGTATGTTCGGGTAAAATGATTGTCAGAAGGGGGTTCAGCATTTCTTATTACCCATAAATCGGACATCTAATCAACTTCAGGTAAAACTTTTACTTTCAACAAATTTTCCAGTTTCGGCCAGATTCCGCGCGAGCTACTTGTCCGACGAGAAAATTATTTCGTGTAAATGTTCAGCATATCTACTTACCCCTAAATCGAATGTCTAATCGACTTTCATTAGAACTTGGACTTTTAAGAAACTTTCCGGTATTGACCGGATTCTAGGCGAACTACTTGTCCGGTGAGAAAATGGTTTTCATATTCTTGTTCAACATGTCTTATTATCCCTAAATCGACTATCTTATTAAAATGCTGAGCTACAGAGTCCATCTGCGAACTCGACCTCTCTCTTGACCTAAAGTGTCCTCACATCAAGTTTCATCAAAATATCTCATTCCCTTCGACAGTTATCGTGCTGACAGACGGACAGACAGACAGGCGGACGGACGGACGGACAACTTTTACAAAGTCACAAGTATTCGTCCACTTATGTTTTGAGATCCCAAAAAGTGCTAAAAAGTCTTAGGTGCAGAAAGAAATAATGGTGAAAGGGGGAGATTTCAGGAGCTTATTATTCCTTAGGGGAGCTAGGAAGCTAAAAGTCAGAATAAGCAAGAGGAGTAATTTAAAGATTGGGTATATTAACCTGAATACTAGCAGTTCTGCATTATTTTAACCTGATAGGATTTTTTCGTGGGGAATTTGTGACGGGACCAGTTAAGATAACAAATATTTTCCGTATAAACTGGTTTGAGGTGTTCATTTTCTCGCCCTGGAAGCCATTAGTTGCTTTTTTGTGGTTTGTGTTTTGTTTTTGTTTTTTTGTTTTTTTCCCACCACGGTAACTGAATCTGCAGTTAGTCCTTCTTAGAATCCGAATACGTAAGTGGAGAGATATCTATGATCTAGTAAAAGTTGTCTGTCTGTTAGCACGATAACTCTCGAAGGAGTTGAGATATTTTGTTCAAATTTCGAATGAGGACTCTTTGGGTCAAAGAACAGGTCAAGTTCGAAGATGGGTATCTGGGGACTCTGTAGCCCTATATTTAGGGGTGGGGAAGGGTTATCAAATTAAGGAACGAATGCTGAAAGATACATGCTGAATCCGAATATGAAATTAGTTTTTTTGTCGGACAAGTTATAGTTCACCCGGAATCCGGCAAAAACTGGAAAATTTGTGAAAAATAAAGTTTAATCTGAAGTTGATTAGAGGTTCTATCTAGGGGCAAGGAGACATGCTGGACACGTATATGAAATTTATTTTTTCGCCGGACAAGTAGTTCGCCCGGAATCCGGCCGAAACCGGAAAATATGTTTAAAGTTAAAGTTTTATTTGAATTTGATTAGATGTTCGATTCAGGGCTAAGAAGACATGCTGAATCCGTATTTGTAAATTATTTTCTCTCCGGACAAATAGTTCGCCCGGAACCCGTCCAAAACCTGAAAATTTGTTAAAAGTTAAAGTTTAAAAAATTAGCTTATTCCGTATGAACTGATGGGTTCTTGTTCCGGAGTTCCTTGATGGCTTTCTTGTCGTGTTTCCCATGATCGGACCACTTCTCTGCTTCAAGGTGTACCCACATTTGGACGTAAGTTTGTTTTCGAACGAGCTATTTTCCATTACTAGCGGGCAGCAGATGCCTGGAGTTAAGTAGACTATGTGTGTTTTTATTTTGTTTTACCATCCTTTCTTCTAGGGATTCTTGGTAACGTCTGTGACATGCGGAATCTGGATCCTCATAGAGATTACCGATTCCGTATCCGAGTGGAGAACAAGTATGGAATGAGCGACCCCTCCCCCTATGCCATCACTTACAGGTATGAAATACGCTAATAGTAATCTGCGCAGTAAAGATCTTGCTAGTCTACAAAATATAGAATGTAATGTTCCCTTGTCACAATTGTAACTGCAGCTAAAAGATAAAAATCAACAAGAATTGTGTGTTTATTGTTTTGCTGTATCTATCAGGTTATTTATTACCTTGCCGTAAGTTAATTGCAACTTACGTGTGAAAGCAAATAGCGATAAGCGGGTGCATTCTCTGCTGCAGGACCCATTGGCAGAGATCATGTTCTGGAACTATCAACTTTGAATTTCATTCATTCATTTCCTCCATGATTTGGAAGAAGAACGACCACTGTCCTGTGAAATCGCTTCCCTAGAATGCCAAAACTCAGACTCCGCAGGCCGCTCCTACTGAAATAGAGGAACGTAGCATCAATCTTTCCTTGTGCATATATGGCGTTTTACATATACACACATTTGTATAGATGGCGCGGCGTTTTCTCCGCATCACGGTCTCGTCCGTTTGTTTGAAGTGTAATCTGTTCAAAGTGGAAATTTGTCTTCTAATTTAAGTTGTGGTCTCTCTTTCTCCATGTACTCCTCTGTATCTTTTCTACAGAAGCGGGTAAATTAAAAGATGCATTCATTCAATAAAGAATCCCTGACTTTGAAACATATATTCAAATAATGCATAAAACGGAGGTGTCAGCTACGATGATTTAGCAGCGATATTTCCCCACTTCCAAGGACCCTTGCCAGGAAGGGCCGAAAAATCGTAGCTGACACATCCGTTTTATGCAATATTTGAATATTCATTCACGCCACCACTGCCCCCTTAGCTTTCAGTGAAATGACGCCTCTGTATAGAATAGAACAGAATATTACCAAAAAAGCCCATGGGCCATGGCATCACAAATATTATAAATAAACTAACTTATAAAACTAAAAAAGTCCTATTCTAAAAGTCTCATATAGATAAATGTCTGGAATTACGAAGAAGTCTGAGGAAAACTTACCTGTCCACAATCCCATCAATGTGATTCTAAATTAGTGAACCTTTATGGAAATTTTTGTTTAGTGTTTTACGATTATTTTATATTTCTTTGTCCTTTTCTACTGTACTTACGCCCTTGGGCAATGCGTCATAAATCCTTCATTCATTCATTCATATCTGGTAATATATCTTTCACCTCCTTTTCATCTCAGGGAAAACCTCCATGCTGTTCCTACCAAGCGCCCTGTGCCGATCAAGATTGGAGATATACCCAACTTCGAACATAGTCCACCTGAAGGAATGAAATATCCCCCAACGTAAGTACCGTTGTTGCACCCATTCCGTTGGTCAGTGGATGTGATAAATGGTTAGCAGCTTCGACTAAGTCTACCTAGGGTTTCGTAGAAGACGGTAAATCACTATCTTTATTTACCTTGCCGCTGTCCACTCGCTCTTTAGTGTTCGCCCAGTTCTATGTCCGAAAGGCACGGCTGGATTCGCACACGCAATTCCTCGAATCTTTGGCACCTCATGTGAGATCAGGGTTAAATTATTTCATTCGAAAACCTGTGCGCCAAGGGTCCGGGGTCAATGTAGCAAATATGTATCCTATGGTTATTATTAAAGTATCAGACGAGCGTAGAAAGTTTTATTAACGCTTATCAATCAATCAATTTATTTAATTCGTGATATTACACATCACATAATAAAATTACGCTAACACAGGACATTTCTTTACTAAATATATACAATCATTTTAACCATTCGGTGGCTCGGGGCAATAACACAGCAGTTGTCCGGGCCTCTGTGGTTCATTTCGATAACATTGGCTTCACGTTTTGTGGCTGGGTATTCCGTGGTCTTGTCCTATATAACTACGTCACTAGTTCCATTGAACAGATGAATCGAACTGAAGAGGATTAGTACACTGTCAGAAGTTTCGTAACAGATAACATAAGGATGCCCGGTTTCAACAGACAATGCGTAACAGATAATACTTGGGATGTTATATGTTGCGTTTTAAAATGTTCTGCATGAAACATTATGCATAACAATTGGTTTGTTAGCAAGAGCCAAAAAGCATCTATTCACTTTATTCGTTATCCTCATGATGTCGGAAAACTCACCAAATACTTTTTGGCGGTTTTTCGGTTCTTTCTGATGGTAACGCTTATTATGCATAACATTTGAACACAACAGATACATACGAAGTGTTTTTTGTTACGAATTATCTATTGAAAACGCGCATTCTTTTTTTATCTGTTATGAAACTTCTGAAAGTGTAGTGAATAGTGTACACTGAACAGTCTAGCTGAAAGCACTGCTATTGCCAGCAGGTTATAGCACATATCTCATATATTTTCTCATGTCAGTTTCTTGCGCCAAGAACAAGAAGCTTGCTATGCCGTTCGCCATCAGAGCACCAGCATCCACTGGTTCGTCTACGGGTATCCCAAACCAGAAATTCGGTTCACCTATGATGGCATCCCAATCACCATGGGCGGGAAATTTGAATCGACTTATCTAAGAGATGGCGAAGCAACTCTATTCGTAAGCAGGTAAGAGCCAACAATTTATTACGTTTTCATACCTAGAAGTTAAGGATTTTTGTAGGATGCAAAAATCGTGTAGTAGGATGCGAATGTATTCCAGTTTTAATTTTGTTCATTGTGTTTACAACTTTCTGTAATTTTTCAATTTTGCAAAGGAACCCTGGTATCGGATACCGTAGTAACTGCAAAAACTACAAAATGTAGTTCAGTTACCATGGTACGAGCGAAAACCCAACCTTTGGCTTTCTGGAACTATGTCTGAGCTCCCAACGTGTCGAAATCATGTACAGAATGATATAGTTGTGGGATACTGTTCGCTTATACCACTTCGCTCCTCAGTTATGAAGGAACAAAAAAAAATCAATACACAAATATCCATTGAAAATATTATACACACCCATTATTCTCATTACCTTAAATCGCACTTCCAGCGATATAAGCTGGTGTGATCCTCCTGCAGAGTCTCTCTCTGGTTGGCGGCTTGATTGTTAGATCGTTGTTGTTACATCAGCTCACTGGCACTCCAGTGTAACCGACATTCCTTGGTTGGTAGATGTTATTGTCACATCGGCCACTGGCATCCCAGTGCAGCCGACATTCACCATTTCGCCAGTCCTCGTCTGCACCTCTTTGAAGCCATCCAGGGTAGCATCGTTGATAGTTTCTTTGGAGAGGCTGTTCCAGAGTGGTACACTCCGTACAGAGAAAAAACTGTGCCGCTCGCGTCGTTTACAGCTGGTCACCCTCAACCGTTCGTTGTATTTTAAATTTTTTAGTTTTTGGGACATGGATAGTCCTTCAGCTCAAGCTGACTGCGAATCATATTTGATGGTTCAAAACGGATAAGTCAGCTACATATTATTAGAGCTATATTAACCCTGAGCCTGAAGAGGATCCTTGCCAAGAAGGGCCGAAATATAGCTCTAATAAAATATAGCTGACTTATCCGTTTTGCACCGTCAAATATGTGGTGACACCTTTGTGGCTATCTCTTATCTTATAACATAACCACTAACAAGTTTCACTGATTCAGTGCTTAAAGTACTTTATTTCGTTCAAGGATGTTGGAGAAGGACGTCGGAACCTACGAGTGTGTTGCCACCAACGAACATGGAGAAGCTCGCCAGCGGATCAAGCTTGAGCTTGCTGAGCACCCACGATTTGTTGACCGACCGGCAGGTAAGCACTCATGGTATATTAAACGATTTTTAAGGCACTTGCAGCCATCGTCTCAAGTGCCATCTCTGTTTACAGCGGACAGAAATGAACATTTAAAATTTGTTTGTTCACTAATGATTCTTTTGTCCCTTAGTTCTAGTAACGATTAGATACTTTGAGCAACTCATGCGCTTCGGCTAGTAAAGGTTAGAATGGCTAGAACGAAGAAGCTTGCGCAATGCTTAGTGAAAGTTTGTTTTCCGCTTTCAGCTTGTTTTTCTTTTGTTTTCTTTCTTTCTCGTTCCTTCTTTCCCTTATTTGTTCTCTCCTTTTATTTAAAGTTGAAACCATAGGTTATTTTTTTCCTCTCCTCCCTTTTTCTTTAAATAGAATATTCAGTTAGTTGATTCTGTTTGGGGTTTAAGTTAATATCGGTTATTTCCCTGCCCTAGCCAAGCACTACATTTGTGCTTTCCCGGCAGGAATGTAAATTGTGTATTTTTTTTCTTTCTTTAAATATAGTCCAATGAAACTGAAATGAAACTGATCCAATTATCAGTGGGGGGTGGAGGGGAGGGGAATTTGGGATTTTTTGACCCGCGGGATTTGCAAACGGTGATCCGGTCCTAGTGAAACTTCATAGGTTTGAGGATCAGATGCCAAAGAAGTTCCAAAAGTGTGTTCGGATCGCATTCGACCATTGCGGGGGAGTTAGAGTGGGGGGACCATAACTGCTCAGATTCTTGTGCAGCTTCGTCGTTAGTAAGAGCAAAGGCCTTCGATGGGGGGGGGGGGGAAGGGGAGGACCCAAAAACTTTGTTACATGCGTAGGGCCCAAACGGGTCGAAGGACTGGGGTGAAACTTATACCATAAAGGTCATGGATATTAGGTATGTTACTTCGAGGTCAGACAGGAATCTGGCATCGGTGGGGAAGGCCGAGGGAACCGAATGAAACTTGATTGGTGGTAAGACCCAATTCCCTTGATGAGACAGTAGTGTATTCGAATCGCAGCCGACCACGATGGGGGCAGTTGGAAGGGGGGGGGGCGGAAAGTTTGTTACATGCGTAGGGTACATATCGGATGGAGGAAGCACTGGGATGAAACTTGGACCATACAAACGTCGGATCGGCTTGAGTCCTGTCTTTACAAACTTGGTGGTACCGGGTATGTCAAATGCTGTGACAAATACTACAATTTTTGTTTTTTTTCCAGATGTCCTGTTTATGGTGAGGAAGCCTGGACGGGTCGTTGTGAAGATTTCCGGTATTCCTGCTCCGGAAGTTAAGTGGTACAAGGACTGGCAGCCCCTTGCGCCATCTAGTCGTCTCAAGGTACGTGACGAATAATTTCTTACGATCTGGCACCGTCACGTTACATTCAGCGTTTGAATGATTTTTATATTAGGCCATCGACTTTCTATGTGGTATCCATACGTTTTTCGGTTATTTAAGAAAAAAAAACGAATGGGAGTTCAAGACGTGGCGATGCGGTTACTCTGTATGACTACGTCCAAAACACGCCAGTGGAACGAGAAACGTCGAAACGATTACTCAAATCATGTGTCAACCAATAAACGACGTTCGTCGGTGACAGCTGTGGTGACGCTTCCGGCTCTTCTAGGTACACGACGATTGCTCATCGGAACGTAGAGTTAGTCATGAAGAGTATTATTGCTGCTGGTTGACACAGGGTTCGCCGCCACTGATGCGAACTCGGGTTCTGCCTGCATTCTCTTGATTCACACAAAGCAGGATCAGAGCGCGATCAGATTTTCTCATTAGGAAGCTCAGCCAAAGCAAAGCAATGATTCTGTCCAAGCCCCAGTCTCGAGCTCCCTTGAGTGGGCGGACGAATCAGAGCTTTTCATAAGTAGTTAACTGAAAGACAAAAATGCTCCTCAGCCGGGATTTGAACCCAGGACCCTCTGCTTACAAGGGAGACGCTGCAGGACCTGCTGCTTACAAGGCAGACGTTGGTTTCAATCGCGGCTGCGGAGCATTTTTGGCTTTCAGTTCACTACTTATAAAATGTTTCCAACTCAAGGGTGTCTTACCTATTATAATTGTATATTTGGTTTTCGCCACAAGGCCCCGCCATGTGGATCCTGGTATGTCTACGTGGCTCCGACATTAAATTCCTTCTAAAGTTATTCAAAGTTGTTACTGGTTTCTGGTTTATACTATGCCTTGTGCTTTTTGATGTATGAAAAATAAAATTATTATAATTATTTTTTATTATTATTATTGGCCGCGGTACAAGTCCCTTGTAGCGTATAAAGTGCCACCTATGAATTATGAATAAGACCGTTTGTTCGACCCTTTCATTCTTTCAGCTCCAGGCGTATGACTCGGACACTTTCATCTTGTCCATAACCGACTGCATTCAGAAAGATGAAGGCCTGTACTCAATCGTGGCCCGTAACGTTGCTGGCGCTGTGCAAGCCTCCTTCCATATTCGCGTCGAGGAAAACGAAGAGGATTATCACTGGTGGAGTTACAACAAGCTGCGAACGGTTAAGCCTTCGGATAAGAACTGGGAGGACTTCTACGATATCGGTGACGAGATCGGACGTGGAACGCAGAGCGTTATCAAACACGTGGTGGAGAGACTGAATGGTAAGATTAAAGGTTAAATGAAAGTGTATGTCTGTCTAGAAATATGTATATATCAGCGTGTCTACACTTAACTAGTGTAGTGAAAAAGTAAGACAATAGACAAATTATAAAAAGTTCAACCCTAGTTTTGAATTTCACTCCGTAGGTCTCTGTGATAATGTCAAGCTATCAAGAACAGCAGCAATCCCTTTTTTCCTGTTCTTCCATCGCTAAATCATAAGTGTTATCTGATACTTTATTGTAAAACGAACTTTCACAGCATTGGATTGTCAAGCTTGCTGTTTTTGTCAGGTACATCATAATTACATAACATAAGGTGGTTATACATAATATGGCAGTAGTGAAATAACCGATAAATTTATGTTGATAATTGTATCATCTCGAAAGAAATCCGAGTGATCAGCTGAAATTTTTTTAAACCACCACGATTTTTGCAAAGAACTTGAGCCGAAAGTATTCTAGTCCTTTCGTCCTTTTGCTTGCGGTTTTTTTTTCCTCCGTTGGTCAGAAATGCGGGAACAGGCGACTAGGTAGGCCTATTCACCACTGTGATACACCACAAAGTTAAGAAAAATTCCATTCGGATTTGCCATAGAACAGAAACTCTGGCAGTCCGCGACTACTCCAACACTGGCCAGCTGTCATATATCACTGCTTGACTCTTCCCATAAGGAGGAGCAAACTCATCTAACGGCCGATCGCGGGCCTCGGAACCACCTAATTCTCGGAAAAAGGGTTACAAGAAACTGGAAAGACATTAGTTGTCCACAAACCAATGACAAAAAAAACAAAAAAAAAATCATCACACCACCATTTTATAAGTTACCACGACAGTGGAGTCCTAGACTTCTAAATGAAATTCGAAAAAACTGTTTGTGGTTAATTGGTCACGGTACAAGTCCCTTGTGTAAAGTGCCATCTATGTATTATCATTACACCACCAGCGACTCTACAGGAGCATTGGCAACTTTGTCGCTGGAAAATGCGATTTAACGTAATTTCAAGGTAATTTGAGGAAGTCGGATTTTAATTTAATTTAATTTAGTTTCGAATAAATGCGGCACAACATTTCATGCGCGAGCAAATTAATTGGCACTTATCATTAACCTACAACTAAAACATATATACAATTGTCATAGAATAAATACAGTAATTCAGGGAAGGTTGTTATTATACAAGGTAAACTGAGAGACAAAACTATTACGGTACCTTTCAGTTTTCAGTGGCCCATGTGTGCTCTTGTCCCGGATTCTACTTTTCGACTTGTAGCTGTCACTTTTTATTTCTTGTTCTTAGCTTTCTAGATTATACCACATGTTCTAAAGTTATTTAGGTTTCTTTAATCTTTTATTTCAATTTTTTAGGCATTAGTTACGCCGCCAAGATCATGCACGGCAACGGACCCACTGTGCGACCCAAGATGCTCAGCGAGCTGGAGATCATGAACCAGTTTAACCACCGCCGCTTAGTAAGGCTCATAACCGCGTATGAAACTAAGAAGACCGTCACGCTGATCACAGAACTGTAAGTACATTCGTGCCCACGGTACCCCTACGTA